>WYDE02199178.1:0-10352 GCA_009867175.2 Adela reaumurella | reverse complement strand
CATGTTTTCGTATAATCACCCTAAGCCACTGTAAACCTAGCCTTTGAATTACAATTTGGTAACTTTGGTGCAAAAAAAATACAATTTTATAACTATAATTTGGTAATGACCCGAAAATTTTGAAAACTATTGATATATGTTTATAATTAATAAACAGAAAGCTTAGAAGATAATAAACAAGATTTTCTCACTTAATCAAATACCACTGCGATTCTTCAAGATGTTTACAAAATACCTACTTATCAATTCATTTTTACGAGTATTTAATTTTAATGCAAAGGCATATAAGCATCTTGCTGGAATACATAAATAATGTACACACAAAAAATTGTGGAGCTGTGACATACCTACTCCTATTCGTGTTGACCGAATTTAATTAGAAACGAATGTCTATGATGGTGGAAACCTTTAAGATCTCTTTTTTTCACATGTAAATTTTTACCTGAATGCATAACAAAGGAGTGCTATTTTCACACGGTTAAAATAAATATGAGTGACCTAACATATCACAAGTAAAATCCATCAGTCAAAACCACTCACACAAAATCAAAGCAAACAAACTATTCGGTCCCTTTCCCCCTTGTGTACTCGGAGACCGGAGGGAAAAAGATGGAACCAGAAGAACGGGAAAGGACCGGAATTGCTTATAATGACGTGTTTCCGTTGACCACTTTTTCGACGGCGCTATTCTGTATCTACACAGTAATCTAATTTCCACTTCAAACTGTTTACCATGTTACGAGCGAGAGGCTTTCAGTCGACTCCATATTCTCATTTCTGCGGAGATCGCATTATAAAATCCCCCCACTACAAGCTAAACTCTCCATAATAGGCAATTCTATTGCATTTGAAGTCGCTATTAATACAGCGACTTTCGTTTCGCTAACACGATCGCTATCTCCCCACACGTAGTGCTTAAGGTGATTATTTTCACTTAAGGGCCAGTAAGCACCTAGCCACCAAATTTCACCATGTCGCGCTCACTGACCAATAAGAACAAGGCTATCGTGCGCTGCGGTCGCGCGTTTTGTTACTTTTTTCCAGTTTTCCTTAAATTTATCGATAAGAAAATTCTCTACGGAAAAACTATACGACAAAGAGTTTAATACATTAAAATATCTTTCAAACGACTGCAAATAATATAGTTGTCACTCAAAATTCTGAGATCTTGCGAATGATTTTTTTTTTTCTAAAGTTATTTTTACTAATTTTTTTTCTGTGTTTCTAGAAGATTTTCAGCAATTCTGCCCAATAAAGAGTTTTATCATGGAACCTTCTCTATTCACTGTATTTTTTTAATGCTTCAAATGTTTCTGGGTACTTCTTATTTCTTTCGCGATGAAAAATTGGACGTTTTTAACAATATAACTGCCTATGGCGCCTTAAGCCTCCCCTAACGCATTTCTAAAGCATTATGTATCGTCTCGACTGATTTAATTCGTTACCGCTTCTGTTTTCATGTTAACACAATGGACTAGCAAAGCTGTACTTTGGTGGAGCTCTCTACTGCAAAACTTGATCACACCAATACTTGTGAAAATATTGTAATAGTACAAAAATTTCTAGGTTACTTGGATCGACAATTTCGAAAACTTACTGCTTTGCACTCACGCTGGCAGGTATTTTCTCTAGTAATATAATCTCATGTCATGTAAACTTAAAATACCATGGTTCGAAATTGTAAACATCGAACTTGTGAGTGTTGGTTGGTAGATTTTAATTATTAACCTGATAAGCTAGTCATCTTTACATTCTTCTTAATATTTTTTAACACTAAATGTTAAAACAGCAAGATCCGACGGCATGTTAGCAACGCGAGTTAGAACACGGAATTTACGGAATACACGACGGGAAATTACAGCTAATGCGACGATGTCTGGGCTTCGGCATTGGTCGTTTTTCCACTTCCGCCGCCGCCGCCGGAAGATGCTGATCTAATTTCGGTGTTTGATTGATTTGTTTACTTCGAATGGATAGTATAGTCTGGCTGTTGTTTATTTTCACACTTATTTGTAGGTATGTATATTTGAGTATGTAAGTGTTATCAGCCATGTACTTCTCTATCTAATTACTCCCATCCGAGCGAGTGAACACTATCTATGCTTAAACGATGTCAGTCCTTTTGTACAGAGCGGAAGAATACCGACCCAGGGCTTGGATCAGCGGATTTTTAGCCTGCTTCATATTATGTCCTTGTCTTTGTTTGCAAACCATGAAGTGTAAAATAAGACAACGCGCCGTGCCGACACGCTCAAATTGTATGGAGACACCCAGGTTGCCAAATTGATAGCAAAATGTGGCAGTCACATTGCTTTCCCATACAATTTAATAGCTCCCCCCTCCCCCCACCCATCCATGACCTTTCCACGTCGTCCACTTCGTGGCTTTGAAATATAGAGACTCACACACTTCAAAGAATCCCTTCCCTGTATCCTTCCATGTAAGTAAATAAGTTAAGTATCAGATATACATAGAGAAAACGGTTGGTTCTTTGCTATGGGAATAAACTAGGAGGCAGTGGAAAAAAAACGCGTGATGTTTTTATGAAAGTGATTACGCTGGTCGTGTTTATTATTTTTTTTTGGCATCAAGAATATGTCGAAGGGGCCACTGGGAGCCGTTATGTTCAGAAATGGCAACACTTTAAAAAGCTTATCTCATAAGCTGATAGTTGGATTGATATATAGATAATAAAAAAATATAGAAAATGGTAAACATTTAAAACATCGAAAAATGTTTTACTTCAGCCTGCCAACTTAATTTTTACCATTATTTATGTTTCAAGGTATTAATTTTACTTTTGGAGACTTTTCCGTACCCACTATCAATCAGCTTTTGAGATAGGAATTTTTAAACTTTTTAAAGTGTATGGTCTCATTTTTTAACGCAACAGCTCCCAGTTTCCACATATTCGTGATGCCGAAAAAGTAAGGAACAAGACCAGCGTAATCATTTTCATAAAAAAATCATTTATTTTTTTAACTGCCTTCTAGACCAGAATTGGGTAAGTGAGTGTGTTTTTAATTTGTTTTTTTTATTGTTGAAACTGACACGGATGGCTACATCACCTAATGCACCCGTTTTCTGGTACCAGTGATGTCAGCCTAAACATCTTGGTGAATTATGTAGGTAGGTGTTATATCAGCACTTCCCTCAATTCCAGTATACTGGGCCCGAGAGCGTCTAATTTAAAAAGCTCTGTAAACTGCACTAGCTTCAGTTACATACCTACCATTCAAGCATAGTAGGTTGTATAAATTAACGCGACACGACCTAGCGCCAACCCTCTTTCATCCCCATGGGTCCGATCATTTCGGACCAAAGTTAAGCTCGAGGGATGAAAACGCGATTGTCGTGGCACTTTTGCTTCAAAATTGCAATTTAAATTTTTGTGTGCCCGAATTCTTTCGGTGCATCTGAAATTTTATTATTTATGGGTACCTACTAAGTGGGTATTTCTTTTATATTTATTTTCTTTGCTCGGAATAAGAAACACGTACATACATAAGAAAAGGAATATATATAATACCTATATAAAAAGATTCATGAATTTCGATGAGTTGTCCAGTCAGCCTGGTAGCGAAGTTGGGTAACGCACCGGAAGTTATAGCCGGAGACTCAGGTTCAGATCCTGGCTGGTCTGAATAAGTTTTATTAATTATTCTGTTTCGTATAGTATACGTAACAGTAATATTGCACTGAAGTGAATAAATCGTAATACGTATTCAGAATGTCCTCGGTGGATTCAAGAATATTCAAACCACTTACTGTAGAAATGGTGTAGAAACCGAATATTAAAGATTTTTTCAAACAAATTGGAGTGGAGTATTTAGGTATACCGATGTAATCTAAACATATTAAAGCAATTTACGTCAATGCACGATGTACTATATTTATATTTATGTCTTAATACAATTTTGGTAAACAATTGGTTTAAATACTTAGTACCGTTAAAGCCGTGACAAACGCAGATTCTACTCATCTCAAGAAGGTGCGTAAATAAAACATTAAATAATTAAAAACACAAATTTCAAGATGTATAAAGAAATTTCAGAAAAGCGAAAGTATCGGTATGTGATATATCTGAAAAATGAGATATTGTATGTCAGTTACTGCCATTTCAATTGAGCTATAATTTAGAAAGAATACGAAAATCGTAAAATTTTGGAAATTATAGCTCAATCGGAATTGCACAGACTAACATACAATATCTCATATTACAGATAGATCACCTACTGAGAAATTCGCTTTTCGGAATTTTAATTATACCTTATAAAACTTGTGTTATTAATTATTTCAAGTTTTATTTAAGCGCCTTCTTGAGATGAATAAAATCTGCGTTGGTCAACCACTTAAGGAGGCATACCTATATTGCGACAAACAGAAAAGCAGGGGGTGGCCGATTTAAAATGCTAAAATTAATTATAATTTTATAAGATAAGTATAAAATTAAGCATATTTTTTTCGTCACAACAATTCAATAAAATACGTATTGTATGCGTAGAAGTAATACCATAGATTACTAATATACTCCTTGTAATACGAGAAGAACAAATGAAAACTATTCCTGAAAATGGAGAGTCCTTAAATTCTGTCGGAGCTTCTAGGATATTGTTTGAAAGGCCTACCAAAATGTAGCCACAATTCAGGAATATCAGAATGGCCACCTGTGAAGCTTACCCAAAGAAAACCTGACAAGATGTGTGTGCTCCACCCCTTCCCGCCACACTCCCGCCGACCCTGAACCTACCCCTTGCCCCCCTCCCACTGTAGCCAGATATAAAATTTTATTTTCCCTTATTATTGACTCGGGAGGCGTTCGTACGTAAAAACGTCAAATGAATAATTCAGCGGATTCCAACTATATTCTATCTATTTTTTATTTTTCTATTTTCGCTGGCAGGATCCGCTCCGACTGCATAACCTACGCACGTGGAGGATTTAACTGTTTCAATAATATTATTTTGGAGAGTTTTTCCCGATAAAACTGTTGCGAATCTAAGGAAAATTCGTCTGTATTTTCGCATGTCTCGACTGCGGAAACATCTGAGCAAACATATAATATTTCCTCATCTTCCAGCGTTTTGCTTCCGTTTGTTATTTCTGCCGACACCTTCCCGTTTTTGGCTAGGACCGAAACCGCAAACACAATCTCACTAGTATCCCTTATTCTCTACACCGCATCAAAATCGAAACCTTATTTCGTTACAATAAGAGTTAACTTCGATCGTAAAGCGATAATGGTAACGTTCATTAAACATCGTACCAGCCACCAAAGCGCAAAAGTCTGTAATGTTTTCCTCAATAATCAATTTTAGCACAGCACATCTAAGGCTCATAATAGCTCGTACGCTCTCGAGGTTAGACAACACGAGCTGCTGAATATTGATCGATACTGTCTTTGGAATAAGATTGATAATTATTTGGGGTGCTCTGAAATCGGACGGGAGCCCGTTTGTCATTCTGCAACGATTTGTCATGTGTTTCGATATCGGATGGGGGCCTTCTGCCTCGCCTGCCTCTGACGCTGGCTGCTGGAGCGAAGATATTCCCTCACGAATCGCAGTTTATTTTCGGACTATTAAACGCAAATGACGTACTAGAACGAACGAACTGTCGCCATTACACGAAGGATTAAAAATTATGAATTTGATTCACGACACGTCGTCTGTCAGGAAATGCAAGAAGATTAATGGTTTACATCTAATAATCCATACGTTTCTGAAACTTAAGAGGCCTGTCATGTCAAAGACAGAGACACATACAAATACCAATAGGTAGTTATGCCGAAGAAATTCGCCGACGCACCAATGTAGTAGATATTGTACACCGGTGGAAAAGCTAAAATAGCAATAGGCTGGACACAGGAGCCGCAGAGATGACGGCCGTTGGAGGCGACCTTGGACAGGTAAACGAAGTTGAGAGACGTATGTCCAGCATTGAACGGTTAAACGCTGATGATGATGATGAGGTATGCCTTAAGTTGCATATTGTAAAGTAACGATTTCTCCTGCTTCATGGGCTGTATCAGATGAAATTAACCTGAGTTGGGTTTCTGAATATATAAAAAAATAGAGGCGTCGATCTGAAAACCTCCTTAATTTTTTTCGTCGGTAAAAAAAGGGAAATGTTCTAATCTCATGTTACTTATTGGCATGTATATTTATATTGTATATTGTTTATTTATCATCCATAGGCAGCACACTGCACTCAGATATCCCATATTTAACAGTTATTATCATCTAGCCAGTTACATTGTCAGAGCGTATAAGAGATCACAGAGAAGAAGAAGAAGTGGCAAGAAACTTAACCGGAAACTTTTTTCTACGTTAACTTAATCTAAGTTTACAAATTGGCACTGCCTCCACACGTGGGTACATTTATAATCATATTTATTATTTTTCTCATCATCCGAAGTCCTCGTACTGCAGACGTCAAGACAGATGCAGCAGTGATTCATAGCAAATGCAAGCCTATAAAATCAGCACCCGTTCACGAGCATCACGCCGGTGCCAGCCGTCGCACGCTGAATCCCGACAATCGGGGTAAGCAGAGCAATCAGTGTTGTGCTTCAAGAACTCTTGTAAATTACAGCACAACATCGACCACCACGTTTCGCAAGGTATTCGGACAAGATATCAACCACCCACCTGCTGCATGATTCGATGGAAGTACCGTGCCAAGGTGAGAGGTTGCACGCCTGTCGCCCTTTAGCACGGCATCTTGCTCTTACCCCTTAATCGCCTTTTACGACATGCATGGCAAGTTGATTAATTACAGCTATTTCAAAAGAAGATATTGTTAACGCTGTTAAAATATGATTTTTCGTCACAAAACTCGACCCCCCGTAACGCTTGCTTCCGCTTAGCATTTTGTTGACTTTCATTTTTTTTTGTCACGCAAAGTGACTGTGACAAAACTGCCTTCGCCGAGTGAGAAAATGATGAACGAGCGACCTTTCCATTCCTGTTTTTATACCAAGATTCCCGCTACATTTGTCATCTATTCACGAGGTCCCCCGTACGTGGCGAGAAGCGTCCGTATCTGCATGCGAGACGCATGTAAGGAGCGTGGCACGTACGCAATAATGGAGGGTTAGCGAAGGAAACACAAATCGAATGGGTATGTCAAAATACTAAATCGTTTATAGACGCAGTCACTTCCGGGGGAAAACCGTTTACAAACAGATAAGGATTTTGATGGCCCATTGGCCCATACCGACCTACTTGTCTACGAACTTAATATGTGAAAAATAAACAGAATTAATGAAATGTGTACTAGGTATATTGAACATAAAAATTCATAAAAAATTTAAATTTTTTTCAGCCCAGCCAGTATTTGAACCTGGGTCTCCGGCTATAGCGCCGGCAGCAAACTGAGCGCTGAGATCGGATTAAACACCTATATGAAACCATTCATGAATTTCGATGAGTTGTTCAGTCAGTCTGGTAGTGAAGTTGGTTAACGCGCCGGCAGCTATAGCCGGAGACCCAGGTTCAATTTCTGGCTGGGCTGAATAATTTTTCGATGTTTTATGAATTTTTCTGTTTCATGTAGTATACATATTGTAATAAGCTACGTGCACACGGAAAAATTAATATCCAGAATTAATGAATATAATATTTTTTTGGATACGGCGGTCAATCCGCTTCCTTCCGTTACACGATTTTATTCGTCCACTTCTGGGCACACTCCTCTCTCGTTTACATGATATTAGAGGATTTACTCATACACTTCAACGGCGGCCAACTACCTTGGAGGTCGGTTTCCTCACGATGTTTTTTTTCACGGGAGTATCAGCAGCCCAGCCCGTTCAGCACAAATTCTAAAGTTATAAATATTGTGCTCCCAGTGGGATCGAACCCGTACCTCCAGCTTGAGAGGAGTGCTCTTGCCCGCTCGGCTAATCTGACACTCCTGTCGGCGGTAAATACTCGCAGTTATTTTGTAAGGCTTACGGTGTATCTAAGGGGGTGACATGTTTTGAACGAAGAGCTTGAAAAATCAGAGAAAAACACCACCAGCAGAGTGTCAATTAATGCTTTATTTAAGATCACTATAAAGCGAATGCATTAGGAAACAGGACCGGTTCTAGTGATTAAGGACAACTGAAAACTGCAATATTGGATGGACACTGCGTAGATATAAGCCAAGTGGCCCGGGGCTGGACACCGTTGGAGCAGGCGCGTTCAGGCGACCATCTTACACTTGTGGCCGTGAACGGGAAAACAGAGCGTGCCTTCGACATGCTCAGAAAGGATGTCGAAAAAAGAGTTCAACGCGCGAAGATCTTCCTACCTAATATTGTCCTCCTCAGAGGCCGCCGCCGGGACCAAGCAGTGGCGAGGATCGGGTGATGGGGTGATTTTCCGTGGGCGGTGCCGCGGGCATTAGTTATTACATTACAAAACACTAGTAATTTTATGTTATGTTCTTTTCCTTGTACTTTGTGCAGTCACTTTACAATGGTATCATCTCGCAATAGGTTATATTATATAGGATTTATAAGTAATTTTAAGTTATATAGGATTTATAAGTAATTTTCAAATCATTATCAATATACGTACTAATTTATAGCAGAAGCTCCAAAGATTCAGTATAAAATGTCTAAGTTACAAATTAGAAGTTTTCGTAAGTTACCTAGTGAATTGTATATAAGTATATAGGTAAGGTATTCGAAGTGGCTATAGTCCTAAATTCTATAGTTATGTAGCAATAATCTCATATTATTATTCAAGCTGATTATTATTCGGCGAGAGTCTGCGATGAAGTTGTCTATGCGGCGACGGCGACGACGGCGACGGCGATAGCAAACTGTTTAGTAGTTCACGCTGCTGTTTCTGACTTCCACCATCAATACCTAACTTTAATGCAGTATTCGATTTAGTTGGCAAGGCGAGCGTCTTTGCCACATGATCAGGTTGAATCTGTATCTAATTCTGTTATGAAATGCATATCGGAAATTTAGTAAATGTTGTGTCACATTTTTGTGAACCGTGATGTGAGCCTAAGTTTGCCGTTAAGCCGTTACTTTTTTTTTTGTATTATTTATCCGGTATCTTTTCTTGCTTATGGAGATAGGCATATCAAACCAACGGTGCTAGTTTGTAAGCTACCAATACATTTTTGTGAGAACCATATTTCAGCTGGGTGGGCAGAAAGAGATTGTCTTAGGACAATAAATTCCACCCTTTGGATGTTTAATGAAATGTATAAGTTTAATATATTTGATGTCTTGTATTTTAATTGTAATTTTGTGGAATTTCTTTATCATTCAATAAATAGATTCAGAATAGATTTAGAAAAAGAACAGATATGTCGGCGAAACACTGTGCGTCACTTTGCGTAGCGCAAAACTGGCTCGTATTGGGCGGTAATATAGGGGCGGTTAGTGCGTTTCACACCTTAGCATTGCGGATAAATTTAATTTTCTTCCTCCTTCATGTATACATACGCTAAATATGCAGCTTCACGGCGTTAATGCTCGTATTAATTTAATATTGGTAGGTTTTTAGATCTAATCCGCGAGTAAATATTTGCCTATAACAGCAATCAGGTCCGATTTTGAGCAAGCCACCAAGGCGGAGCGGCGCGCGGCGGCGGCGGAGGCGTAGTGCCGGCGTAATAGAAACTTAATTAAATCTTTAATTAAAGGATTAGTTTTCTCCGCTCGTATGAAGCATCCGCGTAGACCACGTGTGCCGTCGAGTTACTCTCCGGTTTAATATGTCGACAGAGCAGAGCAACAACGAACGGTAATACTTACAGCTAAAGAGCTCGCATCAAATATTCAGAGCCATATCATAATTAATATTAGAATAGACGAATAATAGAATATAAAAATAATGTGTAGTGAGTGAGTGTAGAACTCGCGAGCTGAGCGTTCCGTACAAACTTAATTATCTATTTAGATAAATTCATCCGTCCTGGCAATCGACAATCCACACGCTTTTTGCCTGTTTTCGACAACTACACCGACCGATACAAGTGAATATATTTTATTTATGTGATATATGTAACCACAAAATTACGGATTTTTAAATTTTTTTCTTAACCTTGTGATGCGAATCTTGTTTCTAGGTCAACGGAGGTTTTGGGTAGTGAGTTTGCTGAAATCGCAAAAAAATATTTTTTGTATTATAGGTAATTGATAAAACTAGATAGATAGATAGATAGAGAATAGACTAGACTAGTTTCAGTAATTGGTAAAAACTTATGTTTTTCTCATACACTTCTTTTAAAATTCCAGAAAAAGCTGACAAGAAAGTATCTGACTAAAATTTTTATATTGTTAAGTAACGCTGCAGTCGATGCACCAGATAAATTAACTTTGAAAAATACAAAGAAAAATA
>WYDE02199167.1:0-10352 GCA_009867175.2 Adela reaumurella | reverse complement strand
CTACGTTCCACTTAATCTGCAGAAAGAAATTGTTTCGAACTCTCAAAACGCCTAGTTTCGCGATGCGGCCCCTTAAGTATTACGTATGTGTGCAATAGTGTACAAATCATCTGTTAATACAAGAAAATTCCAGTAATCTGGGTAATTATGACTATGAACTTTGTTCAGGTAGTAAAACTTTCATACGGCTTGATTTTTTTTATGAAATATAGTCTAACTACCTACTTAGTTGAACTAATATCATTCATACAAACGATATACTTATATAGAAGACAAAGTTGAGAGAATTTATGTCTTTCCATAAATATTTTGACTGAATAAAATCGAAAATCTTAGCCAAATTTGTATTACTTACTAGTATGTATTTTCAAATAGGTATACCGCTGAAATTTTTAAGGAATAGCTACTTCATATGTATTCCTTCATATCACGTTTGGGGGGTAAACATTAGGAAACATAATCACTCACGCTAAATCCCGACAATCGGGGTAAGCAGAGCAATCGGTGGTATGCTGCAAGAACACCGGTATATTACAGCACAACACTGACCAATACATTTCGCAAGTTATTCGGAGAAGATATCAAGCAGCATGTAAGGCACGAAGACCCACCTACTGCATGACTTGTTAGAAGTACCGTGCCAAGGTGAGATTTGGCGAGCCTGTCGCCCTTTAGCACGGCATCTTGCCCATATCCCTTAGTCGCCTTTTACGAGATGCATGGGACGAGATGAAGTGGGGTCATATTTTAAGTACCGACCCCAAACGTTAGGAAACGATGTTTCTCTATGTCGTCTTGGGCGTTGTATGATTATTTACTTAGATACCTAGGTATAGTGATACTTTTATTTGTGTTTTTCATACAGTCAATTTCCGCGAAGAACGAACCACAAAAAAAAAGTTTCCAATTTTGAAAGGTCGCATTCCGTATAAGATTCGTTGTCAAGTAGAATATTAATTTACGTACTCTACTAAATTTGTATTTGTACTCGTATTTATTGTTTATTGTACATATTTATCAATTAAATATAGCACAAAAGGTCTGCTTAATGCAGATTTGCATTATATACTAGCAAAACGTTTGGGATGTGGTAGAGGGGTGTCTGCGTAGGCGTACGGATTGTTTGAGTGGGAGAATGGTACAAATGCTATAGATACCTACATAAATATCCATAAACATACAGTACGATCTATTAAATATTTATATTATCTATACGTAAATATAGTACCTATAACTTTACATAAAAATAATATACATATATATATATATACAGTATAAATAAAAAATAAACATACATAGGTTTATTAAAGATAATACATACATACTTACATACATACATAAAAGCCATTTACGAAAACAGTGTAAATGTGCAGCAAATGCTAACACTAAGAGAGGGTCAAGTAATAAAACTAAGGATCGCTCCGATTACTTATTTCCTGATGAAGCAACTTAAGGAGCCGCATCGCGAAACTAGGCGTTTTGACAGTTCGAAACAATTTCTTTCTACGATTTAGTGGAACGTAGTAAACGAAATTACACAGAAAATTAAAGTCAAGGACTTCATGTATAACACAGTATTTTTTTCATACTTAATATAATTTAATTTCTGTACAATGCCCACTCAAATCAGTGCCTTTTTAGAAATCCCGGTGAAGAGGTTGATTGGTGAAGGCCAGTAGAGCTTATGAAAACATAAAATAAAAAAGTGCTTGCAACAAACAAACAAACAAGTCCTCTACTTTTGTTAGTTGCAAACGAATTTTTAATATTTGTTTTACTTTTCTTAATCGAAGCCTCTCAAATAGTAAAATATTTGTAAAATATGATGTGCCCCGAAAAGTTATTATAAGTAAATGAAACCTATATGAATCATCAAGAATAAAAATACATCTATTTGAATTTATAAAATAATTCTCTGCCTGCATACAAAACACATCCCTCGCAGTTGTGAAAATACTGGTGGATTAGGGCGAGATGTAGCCATCCGTGTCAGTCTCCATGAAAAAAATGCTCATGACTACATTTTGTGAGGGGGGCCACTCTAAACTCCTTATCGGGAAGCTCTGTCAGGCCGATTCAGGCCAGGCAGCAGGCAGGCAGGAAGGCAGGCAGGGCAGGATAGGAGTGTGGAGGCAAGCAAGGCACGCACGCGCTTGTGTGTATCTGGGTCACCGTTTTGACCACCCATATTGTAATAACAGGGCGACACAGTGCGGGTAAGTTACAGTGCGTGAACTGTGATTCTTCATACATACAAAACATACATAGCGTCATGCCTGTTTCCCAGTGGAGTAGGCAGAGACAACTGATCTCCACGTGCCACGATACTGACACACCTCTTCCGTTTCTTGCACTCCCAAAATATTATTCATACAGGCTCGTCGGTTACGGGTACTGCGCACATGCCCTTTTTAAGAACCTGTTCGATCTGTTCTAGGTACGTGTGTCTAGGGCGAGCCTTCCCGACTCTTCCACTCGCATTCGCTCCAAAAATTTCTTTCGTTAGTCTTTTATCATCCATTCTTCCAACATTATAGAAACCACCAAAGCATTCCTTTCTAATCCTTGTCACTATATCTTCTTTCAGACCACAACGCTCTCGCACTTCGCAATTTCTCAATAATACATAATGCTCCACAGATTAGCTACTGTGTCCCGAAATTTCTCTTGTTTTTTGCAGCCATTTTATTTGCTCCACTGCTGGGTACAGGCCTCTCTCATTTATATGACATGAGAGGATTTAGTCATACACTTTCACGGTGACCAACCGGCTTAGAAGTACGTTTCCTCACGATGGTTTTCTTCACCGGAGTGTCAATAGCTATTTTAGCACAAATTCTAGAGTTATAATAAATATTGTGCTCAGTGAGTGTCAGATTGGCCGAGCGGGCAAGAGCACGCCTCTCTCCCGCTCTCGCCCGCCTGGCTAATCTGACAGTCAGAAATGATCTTATATTGCATTATTTAAGTGGTTTACAAAAAAAAATAACCATCGGTTAATTTGTTGACTTCAATAAATGTATCTAACCTATTAGTTTACATGTCGGGAATATGCATGTCGTTCTCCAAGGAAGTCGTATCGGCAGGATTGTATCCCTATGAAATTGTCTTATATTTCATTATTAATGCGGTTTACAAAAAAAAACATCGCTGGTTAATTTATTGAAGATGATTCAATAATTTAACCTGACCAATTAGTTTGAATGTCGGGGGATAACCATGTCGTTCTATAAGTGCTTTACAAAAAAAAAAAAATTTGGTTAATTTATTGAATATAAGATAAGATTAGCCTAACCAATTAGTTTGCATGTCGGGGATGCGTATTTCATATTGTTCCATACAAATTTGAAGGATACGATCCTGCGGATACGCCATGTGTTCAAGTAGTACTACTGTTCGTTACGGTTACTATGGCAGTTTCGTTAGTAGTCTTGCTTGCTTGCTTGACTCGTAGCAAGCGTTGTGTGTGCGCGCTTTATTGATACAGGATGCACGTAATAGATATGTGTGTACCCAGGCATCAGCTATTCCATTATACTAAGCTGGCACAGAGCTGCATTGATCTCCATCACTGAAACTTCAGAAGCGGCACGAAAGTAGAATAAATGCCAGTGTAGTGTAATATTGGTACTGAGAAAAATATTTGGTGATCTTTGAAAGATGAGGAATAAATGTGTAAAAGAGATATGTGTATTGAACAGAAGAAATAGCGACCAGCGCCTCTACCGTGCTAACATCACATGAGCGAGTGAACAGACAACACCATGATTTCACCAATCAGACTGGCCGTGTCTAATGAATTAACGATTCAATTTCTCATGTGATGTTAGACCGGTAGAGGCACAGGTTAGAGAAGAAGCGTCTAGTTCCAATATCGGCTATAAAATCAGCACTAAATTTTACAGGAGGCGAAAAAAAAAGTTCACTTGAATTTCACTCACTCCACGTTCAACATATTTTACGTCAGTTTGGTTTATCAGTTGGAGAAAATCAATGTAATTACTTCTACCATGACTTTTTAAAAGTACTTTCAAGAAAATAGTAAAAATATTTATTTTGACAACATACTTGTATACTAGTTTTGTTTGGACTGCCATATTGTTTTTCACACACATACACACGCATAGTTTCATATCTGTGGATCGTTTTCCCGCCAAATAGGAAGCGCTGCGGTAGAGTCCCCACGGGCCGCACCGCCCCGTTGCCGCGCCTGCCGTGTTATGCAATATGAGGCGGACATTTCAAAAACACACTTAAGTATCTCTTTCACCTGACCGGGTTCAAAGTCTATGATGCACAGAAATGAGACTTGTCGACTGTACAATGTAGCCGAATTTGAAAGAGACATGAGTGTTTGATGCATTTTTTCAAGAACATACTGGGTATAGGATTAGTTGGTCTTTCGTTTGGCATCAAAACATCAGTTTCGGTCCCAATGTTGATTATAGCCGGTATTGGAACTAGACGCTTCTGCTTTAGATGGTTCGGACACATGTAAAGAATGGATGGTGAAAGAATTATCAAACAAATATACGGAACGAATGTGTGTGTGTGTCAATTTTTTCCATAAAACTTCAAAAAACTAAGTACAATTATCGGAAAAAATATTAATCAAGCCACTTAAAACTGTATCAACGATATTTTTAACACCGTAATTATGGTAACAACAGAGATTCAAATTCGATAACCTTAGGGGCTGATATGTGGCATATTCACCCTACATGTATTTCTTAATAAGTCGATTTAATAAAACATTTAATTTTTAACAGGCGAATGCACCTGTTCGATTTTGCTGCTGCTATTCGAAGCGATTCCTACTTCACCATAGGCCCACGTGTATCTGAAAGGGAAATGCATCCCTTTACTGTAGAGCTGCCTAAAGTGCAGACTAAGAACTCCAGTATTTACTTTATCTTCCGCACTGCGAAATTCTGTAATGCACTTCCCGATGTGTTTCCTGCAGTGTATGACTTAGGATTCTTCAAGAGAAGCGTAAAAAGGAACCTGTTACGCCGGCAAGGCATTCGCAGTCCCTGTTCGAAACCGAATGCTTTTGGGCGTCGTCGGAAAAACAACCCACGGCGCAGAGTGTCTTGCGTCTCCATAAAAAAAATTATAGCATGACAGATTTCAATATGAGGGAAGTAGAAAATGTTAAAAAACGTTTAAAATAACAAAAAACACGATTATTTTTTTACTTACGTAATTTTGTAGGCGACGCTATGTTTCAGTAAACATAGTTTTCCAGAAAATCATATCTGCAACAAAATTAATTTTAATTATTATTATTTTATTCTTTAAGAGAAGAATATGTATTAAAAGAAGACATAGCCACAAGGATAGAGAAAGGATAGAAATGCTTAGATGGTTTAGACACATGGTTCTTTAGTTCTTTAGTTCTTTATTCAGCATTCTTATGGTAGTACACTACACTTGAATTTGTCAAAATATTACATTTTACACACAGAACATGGAGAGAATAGATGGTGAGAGAATGACCAAACAAATATATGAAGTGAATGCTGAAGGAAGGGTTGAACGGCGCCGCCCTTAGCGAATATATCTTGCCCGAGTAGGTAACCTTTTACGGAAGGGGCAAGTTCGCAGCACCCGTAACGGGGGTGCATATGTGAAACGATGTATGACAGTGAATGAAGCAAAGGATGCATGTCAGGAACGTGCCAAATGGCACTCAATTGTGTCTGCCTACGTCTCCGGGGTAAATGCGTCATGGTATGATAGCTTAGCATGAAAATGTAGACACACCGGAAAAAAACCCCAATTTTTTTCAAGTACTACGTATATAGGTGATTAGTTTTAAAAAATTTGTAGGACCTAACTCCTCCTTCGGACATCTTGGATTTTTAACCCACGTCCAAATAGAGGGGTGTTATAAGTTTGACGTGTGTATCTGTCTGTGTATCTATCTCGTGGCATCGTAGTTCCGAAACGGATTAACCGACTTTGTTTTAGTTTTTCTGTTTAAAAGGTGACTTGATCGAGAGTGTTCTTGGCAAATTTTCAACTTCCTAGAAGATGTAAAGATTTTTCCACTGAACCTAAAAACGTTTCATCAAATTGACGTCAAAAGCGTGGAACTTATTAAGCGTGGAGATTATTTATCCCTATTCCTACAATCCACGGATCTTCAGATCGCGGGTTAAGCCGCCGTAGGCAGTCATTGTCAAAACCATCAAATTCATCGCGAAACAAGAAGTAACCAGAAACACTTGAAGCATTAAAAAAATACAGTGAATAGAGAAGCTTATATTATAAATTCTTAATTGAACAGAATTTTTGAAAGTCTTTCTTACATAGAAAAAAATAGCAAAAATAGATTTAGAAAAAAAAATGTTCATTCGCAAGATCTCAGAATTTTGAGTGACAACATCATATTTTTTGCAGTCATTTAAGAGAGATTTTAATGATTAAATTCTTTATGATGTAGTTACTTTTTCCGTAGAGTATTTGCTTTTCGAGAAATTTAAGGAAAACCTGAAAAAAAGGATCAAAACACCTTGTTTTTATTGGTCAGTGGGCGCGACATGGTGGCATTTAATTTTGGTGACTAGGTGCCTTTTAATAGCCTTTCCCCAGAAATATTAGTCCACCTTCAAGCCGGACTGCCGCCTCCTCGGTGGTGAATTTGGCTGCACTCGGAGACCCCGAACTCAAGTGCAGCCACCCTGTTCGGAAGCATTAAAAAAGTCTGCAAAGTATACTTCGCGTATAATTATCGGGTTTCGTAAACGTTTCCTTACCTAGAATTAGGATATTTATTATTATATATGCAGCTAGACTTTATAAGATCAAATTCAAGAATTTTAGCCAAGTTTTTGTGTATAATTTCACACGTAACTCATAAACTACTCCACTTGACCTTGAAAATAGTTTTAGTCTAATAAGTTTATGAATGCCTATGCACAAAAAAAGTTAAATTTTTGTGTGATAAATATTTTAGAAAATAGGGGATGGGGAACTGGGGACAGGCTTTGTTCAGAATTTAACCAGATTTAAATTTTGATCATCAAAATACTAACCTAACCTAACCTAACCTAACCTAACCTAACCTAACCTAACCTAATGTTATATATGTATATCTAATAATATTTGTATATATTTCAGAAATTAACACATCGAGTCCTTTCTCACGATAAGCCAATACATTTTATAAAAAAAAAGCATTTTTTTCTGATGTTCGAACGTCTTCTAACTGTATCAATACTTAATCATTCTGGAATTTTAGATTTATTCCCTAATTACATGGAAATTTTACGTACATATACCATCCAAATTTCAGCTTAGTTGTGTGAGTATTTCTCGAGTTCTTTAGAAATCGGACGGACAGACTGACGAAATTGCTTCGCTAATAGAGTTTCCGTTGATTGAAACGGTACCCTAAAAAAGTTTTGCAGCATACCAGAAGAGCTGTAGTTATATGAATTCCTGTGCACAGTATAGTTACCAATACATTCAAACTGTGGGCAGGACGTTCCGGTAGCAGATATACAGAGATAAGGCTCATGCGGCTCAGATGAACTAATCCGCGGCTGCAGTCAGCTACACGCTATATCATTCACCATTAAAATGGACATAAGCATAAGGGAAGGGAACGCACCCAAACCACGTGACCGATTTAGGGTAGGGGAGGCGTTTGTCAAAATAACACGCTGGGTCGCATGGGGGGTGGAGGGGGGAGGAGTTGTATTTACCCTTTCACGTGGTATTTTAAAATAGAGTATAAAAGACAAAAGAAAAAGCGCAGCGGCGGTCTGAGGCACAAATTTTTCATAAGAACGTGTGGGTGGGATGGGTTTATCACGATATAGGGTCAAAAAGTAGCCTAAAATTGGTCACATGGTATGGGCATGTTCCTTAAACTGCTCCATTTGTGCTTTTCTGCTTAGCAGTGGGCGGAAATATTACGGGAGACAAGCTCTTCTAGTCAACCTTTATACTCTACAAAACATTCGTATAGTTAGTGGATAGGTTTCCTCACGGTGTTTTCCTTCACAGTATTGTAATTTGGTTGTAATCAGGTTGCGAACTCACGACCTCTCGATTAAGAATAGTTTGCTCAACCATCAGGCTACGCCGCAACATAAAAGTAGTTTTTTTGCTTTTAAATTTAACTTTTTTTGTGCATAGGCATTCATAAACTTATTAGACTAAAACTATTTTCAAGGTCATTAGTGGAGTAGTTTATGAGTTACGTGTGAAATTATACACAAAAACTTGGCTAAAATTCTTGAATTTGTTCTTATAAAGTCTAGCTTCATATATAATAATAAATATCCTAATTCTACGTAAGGAAACGTTTACGAAACCCGATAATTGTACGCGAAGTATACTTTGCAGACTTTTTTAATGCTTCCGAACTGGACAGCTGCCCTTGAAGCCGGAGCCCACGAGTGCAGCCGAATTCACCACCGAGGAGGCGCCAGTCCGGCTTGAAAGCGGACTAATGTTTCTGGGAAAGGCTAATAACCAGCGGTTTGATGATCTTTGGATTGTAGAAATAGGGAACAAATTTCCGCTGAGGCTCGTTCCATACCTTTGCAGTGCGACACAACGATTTAGCGAATCGTGCGGTTCAAAGAACTCTCTATCGACTTCAAATGGATGTTCTGAGAGTGTGGCGGGTCTGGCGAAGGTGAACAGGAGGAGAGGTGATGAGCGAAGCAAGTTCGTCTCAGCAGCGGCCACAGTAGTAACGATTTTTTTAATTGAAAAAAGAAAAAAAATGTTAAACAATTAAATTAGTATGGTGTAAATGTGCGTGTAGTGCACTGTAGTAGCGTGGGATGACTCACGCGTGTGTACAGATGATGTGATGATGTTAGTAATTAAATTATCTAGGTCGGAGTATGCGCACTGCATACACACATAAAAACAAACATACACATATAAAAACATACACACCTACGTCATACAGCATGTAGTAACATGTCGTAGTCATATCGTAGAATTGGGCAAATCGATGAAATGATCAATCATTACATGAAATGATAGCATTTCACGAAGTGGCAAACTGTCTATTAGCCGCATCATGATGTGCCTTGGATCAATGAATAGAAAACGTTTGACGGTTTTTCAACTGTCTAAGTTTGCCATCATGAATTGATCGGTCACTTCATAATGTGCCTTGGTAGAATAGTTACATTATCTCCCGCCAGAAGCGCTCATAGCGCTTTATTTATAATTACTTCGATGTTGAGGTTAGTTTCATACAAAATAGCTTCTGCCTTATCTCCGGGGCGCTGCGAGATGTCAGCCCCTCCGCCCTTGCATAACAAAGTGCAGGTAACCATACGATTTGTTACGGCGGTCGGGGTCTGCCCTCCCTCCGCGCCTCCGGCTTTTATAAAAACTCTAGGGAGGTAACCACAACCACTGCATGAAAGTCGGCTATACCAAAGTATTTCACAGGTTAGTTAGATAGTTAGTTAGTACTTAGTAGATGGCTTGTGAATAATTTCCAGCGTAGCTTCTTGCCAGTTCTTCTGGGGAATTTGAAAATTGGTGTGTGGTGGCTTCTTCACTGGGAGTGAACTCTTCAGTGACAGTGAATTCTTCAGTAGCACGCTTCTAATGCATGACATATAAATGAAACCTACAACATTTCCGCGCGTTCGGTGGAACCATTTAGGAGGAGTAGTGCGGAGCGGACAGACAAACAGACAGACACTGAACGGTTTTTGACCCTAGTCGAGTAAGTGGCTTCGCTTCGCCCAGCGAATCGCTGTCGATTATACGGTGTAGCACTGTTGGTGCCTGGTAGCGATATTCGATATTTTTTGTATAATGTTATGTCTGGAACTCTGGATTCTAAAAATAATGTAAAAAAACTCCGTTCGATCGCTGTATCGGATGAATGGAGCATTGTTAGACCCTGATAAAGTATTAGGCTGGCACGCACGTATATCGTAATCGCTAATGTAAATACTCTTTGAAATATTCATTGAAAAAATAAATTTATACTACAATTGCAAATGCCTACAAATTTTGTTCTACCGGGTAGTTCAAATCTGTTGTTTCAGTCAAAACATAAGTGATATTAGAAAATAATTGGAACACAGTTTTGACAGAACTTACGCCAATACATATATATGTTCATACATACATATCACTCACGCTGATTCCCGACAATCGGGGTAAGCAGCTCAATCGGTGTTGCTGCAAGAACTCCGGTGAATTACAGCACAACACCGACCACCATATTTCGCAAGGTATTCGGACAAGATATCTATCAAGCAGCATGTAAGACACAAAGACCCACCTGCTGCATGACTTGGTGGAAGTACCGTGCCAAGGTGAGAGGTGGCGAGCCTGTCGCCCTTTAGCACGGCATC
>WYDE02199156.1:0-10352 GCA_009867175.2 Adela reaumurella | reverse complement strand
GAACGTGTTGCTTCACCGTGTTGCATACTAAATTCTAGCGATCAACACGGGTGACCGTACTCGTAATGAGGCTACAGCTCTATTACCGGCGTGCGGTGAAGAGGTTTCAAGCATCGACAAGGCCAGTGTGATTGGTTCAAATCGTGGCGTTGTCTCTTCACTCGCTCATGTGATGTTAGCACTGTAGACGCCCAGCGCCGACGTCTACGTGTTGTGCTCGTGTACAACTGCGTTCACATATATATAATCTCCGTGAACAATGCACGGTGTTGAACGTAATTTGCGTTTCTAAAACTCGTAATAGGGCTAACGATTCCACATGCTTTCTTTCGAGTTTTCATGTTTTTTTTTATCGTGAATCGTATGCTGTTCGAGCGACTCTACATGTATGCAGAAGATTGTACCGTTAAAGCCATCATGTACTAGATTTATCGTTAAGCCTCTAAGGATTTCGATATTTTTCTAGTACGCATGCATGATCCATTAGGTACGTCGTCTTATGGTTAGTTTTATAGATGTGATAAGTTTGCATTAACTCCTAAAGGAATACCATGTTCATGTGGTGAATGTTAGATCGGCCAGACGAAGAAGAGCGTGGCTACAATGGTCTCCGAACACATCAGGGATATGAAGAAGATGGATTGGACAAAATCTGCACTGTGCGAACATAGCGACTCTTGACCAAATCATTTGATAAGGTTTAATCAGGCTAGAGTAATTTCTACTGAAACACGAACCTTTCAAAGAATCGTCAGGGAAGCTATTGAAATAAAAAAGCACAAAAATGTAAACCGCGACGACTCCTTCAAACTTTCAGCTATGTGGAACCCAGTACTTCAGACGATGAGAAGTAATGAGCGTAGCGTATAGCACCCTACATCCGGAAAATACTCGTACCTCAGACAGCGCCGGGCGCAGACTTTCCAGCGGGGGAACGCGGATGGGGTAATGGGCTCACTCCGGGGCTATGCGAAGACAGGATGAAGGAAGTATACAACAATTTGTAGCTTGGCATTAGTTTAGTTTATTCTTTTTAGTTTGTTTAAGATGTATTTGTTTTAGGTTAAGTTTATTTTTAGGAGAATTTTAATTGTTGATTTTATTGTAATAATCATAATTTAAACATTAATATAAATAAATGAATCGGTCATTCCATTAACAAAAAAATATGATTTAGATAATTTAATAAAATGCCTATTTTTAAAATTAAATAAAGTAGGTAGAAGATAATTTAAGTATGACGCCTAAATTTTTCAAAAACTACCACATACACGTACGACACAACTTTTTTGAAGCGTTTTTTTTTGTTTTTTTATTGATACTGACACGGATGGCTACACCACCTAATGCACCAGTTTTCTGGTACCAGTAAGAAAGCCTAAACACCTTGGTGAATTATGTAGGTAGGTGCCTTATCAGCAGTTCTCTCAATTCCATCCGGCTACACTTAACTGGACTGAAAACACGAACTATATTTCATAGCCTTTTCGACCGACCTTCATTCAGTGCGGTGGTACCAACCCGGGCGGTTTAAACCTGCCACCATGTAAGGAGAGGGAAGCGACCTACTCCGAACCAAGACCAGCGTCAACGGTTAAGCGGTCACCCATCCAAGTCCTAACCGCGCTCATTATTACTTAACTTCGGTAATCAAATACGAAATACCGCAACCACTGAGCCAAAGACGCTGACTCACCAAACCGATTTGCCTAGTGTTTTGAGCAGGAGGGTCGTCAATTCTTATTATTAATAAAGCATATAAACAGTTAAAAAGCATAAAATGGTTGGCGCGGGGTTCTTAGATAATTTTTAATGAGAGTGGCATAACTGCATTTTCTGAGATGATTCATATCATGTCGGCGGAAACAGTATGCATTTAATAGTAGCAATATGCAATAGTGTACTGAATCCTGTACCTTACAAAAGATTAATTCTTTCTTTTGCAGTCATTTTATTCGCCCCACTGCTGGGTACAGGCCTCTCTCATTTACATGATATGAGAGGATTTATAGTCATACACTTCCTCGGTGACCAACTGGCTTGGAAGTGGGTTTCCTCACGATGTGTTCCTTCACCGGAGTGTCAGCAGCCATTTTAGCACAAATTCCAAATTTATAAATATTGTGCTCCCAGTGGGTATCGAACCCGCACCTCCCGCTTGAGCGGCGTGCTCTTGCCCGTTCGGCCAATCTGAAACCTGATTTTATTCTTATATTATTTAAATGTCAGGTACTTACCCACCCTGCTAATTCAATTATGAATTTAATCGTGTTTCCGGAGAGATTTTGGTGTGCGTTTAAACTATAATGCTCTACCTTTCACGTCAGAATATCTTACTTTTATAAAACAACATCTTCTGTATAGCCGTTTGGTCTTCTTGATTCTAGATTGTCAGCGTCGTTGGCTCGGTTGTTGCAACATTCGGTATTCGCTACTGAAGTTAAGCACTGCTGAGCGAGGTCAGGTATTGGATGGATGACCGCTAGACCTTTTTGGTACTGGCCATACTTAGTTCGGTTAGGTCCCTTCCCTCTCCTTACATAGCGATAGGGTTGGTACCACGCACCGCACTGAATGAAGGTCGGTCAAAACAGCTATGAAAAACAGTTCGTGTTTTCCGTCCAGTTCTGTATAGCCGGCTCGATTTGAGGGAAGCGCTGACATGGCACCTACCGAATTCACCAAGGTGTATTAGGCTGATATTACTGGTACCAAAAACCGCTGCATAAGGTTATGTTTCTATTTCCATTAAAAGCAAGACTTATTTGAACGAGAAAGACTATGGTAATGCCACCCGGAAAGAACCACTTGAGTCTTCATTGTTCCAATGTTCAACTTGAAATTTCAGAGTTAGAAAGTTCTATAATCCTGGATTTTCGCTGCGTGGAAAGGTACTAAAGCTGTGGCCATCCAGCGCGAACTATGAAAGTTGCTTCGTGTTCGTAATTTCGAATTTTATGTCTTTCCTTCTCCACGTTTCAGTTTTATTCGTAAATATTTGTAAGAAGGTTTCAACTATAGTGAGGTACTGTTACATAGCACACATATACCTATGTAATCTACTGAACAGAAAGAATATGATGAAAGCAAACGAAGCGTATATCCCGCGCGGATAAAGAATAGATCTTGACTTTTCATTTTGTGGGCTATATCTTTCGTCATTACTCAATGATACTGTTTTCGTTGTGACAGTTTGAATTAGAAAAAAAAAAACGTCGTAACCATCCGACAAAGTCGCTGCGAGAAAAGCCCGAGGGTTTAAAAATTTTGCTGACTGCTGTAATTTGAAAAGTACTGTATAATCGTTTTTCGTTGTAAAATAGCCGTTCGGTAGAGTGGAGTAAAGATTGCACATATACATTGCTTTATAGTACGAGATCCCGCTTCAAAATTCTAAATGTATAATGTTAAGAGCATCGTGTACCCATCGCCGACCCGCTATTAAATGTCGAATTTTTCTACCTTCACCCCCGTACAGTGTGAAAAGGTTCTCTATAACTCAGAATCGTACTACATACATACATAGCGTCACGCCTGTTTCCCGGTGGGGTAGGCAGAGACAAAGAATCTCCACGTGCCACGATCCTGACACACCTCTGCCGGTTCTTGCACTCCCATAATAATATTCATACATGCTCGTCGGTTACGGGTACTGCGTACAACTTACTATATATTTGTGAATCATCATTCAGGAGAAATCTTTTATTCTTCCTCAATATAGAGTGGTATATTTTGTTTAAACCAACAAAAGCTTATTTGGTTTGGATGTCCGTTTGTCTCTATTTTAATTATTTTGTTTATAGTTTAGCACAGTAGCGATGCCATGTGATTTCCTAAATACCTATTTAATTAAAATCGCATAGCTATTCTTTCCTCTCAATGATAAAATAAAATACTGTAAACTGTATTATTACGGTTTTTAGTGCAAACTCACGTGAAATAAACTCGGGTGAATTCTAGGAATAACTCCCCTGTAACGAAAGGAAGTAACTGTTATATATTATATTGTGAAGTAACGCTGCAGTTGATGCACCAGATAAATTAACTTAGAAAATACAAAGAAAAATATCTGTTCAACGTGTTGTTCGAAGCGGGATTCGAACCCGCGTCCTTGAGTATATATAGCCCTCGATGCTCTAACAAAAACAAACTGAGCTATCCGGACCACACATCGCTTTACCAAATTTGTCTTCATATTATTATTCTTTAAAGCATCTGGTAGTTCCGCTTCGAACTGCTAGATGGCGTTATTTAACATTTTAGCGATCTCCACGCTTTCAGCATGTTGACTGCATAGTTGAAATGTACATCCAACAATATGCTGTCGTCGCTAGACGCGTCGCTAGAATCGGACACTAGAGTCTGCTCGGGTTTTTTCTATTGTGTTAGATTTTTTTACGATTCAGACGTTGGCGATTTACTTACAATTTTTATATTGTGAAGTAACGCTGCAGGCGATGCCCCAGATAAATTAAATTAGAAAAACGCTTCGGACAACACGTTGAACAGATATTTTTCTTTGTAGGTATTTTTTAATCTCTTTGTATTCGCCAACGACTGAATCGTAAAAAATCTAACACAATTGTATCATTGCGGGTTGGCCACTGTTGTAAACGGTTGTCATATCGTCATTTCAGTCCAAAGTTCGAAATACAGTGTAATTTTTATTTTTATTTTCAAACATGTAGTTACCGAGTTCCAGTGCCAATGACCGAGATTTTTACTAAAAAATAATTTTCTTTTTCAAGTAAATAACTCGGTTACTTGTCAATATAGCGATGAGATGCCATAATGAAACCAGTGCGGGACCTCAGTTGCCAGGTCAAAGTGGTGACCACCTTTCACCTTTTTGCAATTATGAAGTTAATGAACGAATTTTATATAGAAATAAAGAACATGAAATTTCACTCATTAAATTATGCAATGAGGTTGCCGCAACTACGATGGTGCAAAACAGGTTTTATCGCGTTGAGAAAACATTTTTCGAACTTTAAACCGAAATGACTACCTATGACAACCTACAGCAGTTGCTAATATTTATTTCAAATTCAAAAATTTATTTATTTCAAAAATAATTATCCTACAGTTTTTGCCTCCGATAATAGCCGTAGCAGCCGTGGCATCGAAGTATTTTCCAAAAATTTTAATAAAAACAGTTTGGAATATTTACGAATACATTAAATTATAAAGTTATACAGAAGTTATGGACTTTTGCGGGCAAGACGAAATAACTGCATACATAAAAACGCATCGCCCATCGTCACGCCGCGTTCAGAATCTATGCGCAGTGTGCATAAAAAGAGATCGCTTTCACGCCAACATTGCTCGTGAGCCCGCTTCCAATCTCCAGTAGATACACCGCCGGAACTGGCTCGACAGTCGCCAGGTATACGTGAAAGTGACACACCTACGGGCGACAAACGGCGGCGCCCTGTCGCCGAGATTTGTGCATGCAGAAATAAGGAGTAGGGAAATACGAGGTAGAGCGAGTGCGATATGTCTTACATGCTCGTTGAGAAATTCATAATGTATCATAAAATAAATATAGACTTTTTCTGCTCAGCAGGAGGCGGACTTATTGCCGGAGGCAATCTCTTCCAGTCAACCTTCGTATTGTCAACCTTCGTCAACACTTTCGTATTGTTAATGCACCTACTATTATTTATACCCGGTTATGCAGGGCCGGCAAGTTATATATAACCCATATAGGCAAGTTAGGCAATTGCCTAGGGCGCCGAGTAACGTGTACTCGGTACTCGGCGCAAGAGCCCTTCGAGCCATCCTGAAAATGTATTTTTTGAAGGTTCCCGGGTTATGCATGACACAGGAAAGATCGTTAAGAGTCCCTTTAAGTTGGAACCTCCATAAACATTTCAAATAAAAATTTCTTTAAAACGGAAATACCGATTATAATGAGACTTTGTACACATAAGCAGAACCCGAAATTGAGTAAGTATATAATATGTATTTTTTTTTATGTTCGGCTAACACCACTACGTGGTGTATTTAGCCTAATTCATGGCTGGATCCAAATCCTTATGCCGACTCTTGCATTTTAATACGTCTTTAATTTTCTACTAAACTAAACAATGATATGGACGTGCTCCACGTATCATTGCATTCTTGGAGTAACTTGCGTCCTTCTTACGATACAGGAGTCTACGGAGTGCGCCGAATCAGACCGAGATTAGCCGCCAAAAATGTCTTTTGCAATGTCGATCGAAACGGAACTCTACACCCACTTAGTCCGCATTCACAAACACTAGTCTTCATCGCGGATGATGAACACACGAAATAGCACAGTTTTTTGCATTAAAAACCACTCTAAACTAACATTTCAATTACGGACTAAACAATTGCTACCGTATTCTAAAGCCCGCCAAATTACTCTCGTATATAATATAGTTTTTCGAGTAATGACAAATGATGTCAAATGAGATTATTGCAAGATTAATGTGGTCACAAAATAATTTTAGTAATTCCAAAATTTCCGTTGTAATATATCGCAAAAGTGAATTTTAAAATCAACGTTTTTTTCAAAATGTACTACTATTTAGAAAAAGTATATTATACAATAATTACTACAATTTCTGATTCTGCTTATGTGTATTTAGTTTCATTACAATCGGTATCTCTACTTTAAATACATTTTGATTTTAAATATGTATGGAACAAAGTTGAAGGGGTCGCTATTCAAAAACTATACGTCTACATCTCAGCGTGACAGAATCAGGCACTCAGTCAGGCAGTGATCTGCGTAACAATATAATTATGGTGATGATATGTAAGAAAATTTAGGAAATGAGATGTACGTCGGTACTTCGCCTGAAAATAAATCGAATTATGTAAGTACCAATTTTTTTAAAGAAAATGCTTACGAGTGCATCCTCACGGAGCGAGTGAAAGTTATACTACAAGGAGCTCACGAGTGACTCTTACTTTTTCGAGCATGTCACAAAATTGGCTACGGAGCGGCAGCGTGCGGCGGCGACGCGGCGGGATACGCGGACTAACCTTTGTTTTCCGCCATTGTTCATTGTTATGACGCGCGCGCGCGAGCAGCCCGCTCCGACACGACAACACAACAACAAAACTAAAACACAGACATTTCCGGATCAGTATTACCATACCTAACGCTGCGATTGTTCATAAGATCAGTATTTTCGTTCTAAGTCACGGAAGAGTAAGGTCATTTAACAGAAGACGTCCAATAGCCTACATAGATCATTTTGTACTCGGTAAAAATGTATATCAATGTACACTACATTGATATACAATGTAGTGTACTCAAAATAAAGGTGGTGTTCGCCCTCGTTCAAGTGCAAAATGACTATTGCCTGATTATTAGGCATCTGTATTTTGTACTAGATGAGGCCACCACCGTTATTGTATGTTCATCAAATCAAAATATATTTTCACCGAGTGCAAAATGATCTATGTAAGACAATAGAGACGAATAGCACAGTAATAGAATACGTAATAGCAGAGACAAATAAAAAGAACTCTTCGTTTACTCGTCTCTGGTAATATAATCCGTTAGGTGAAGGAAAACATCGTGAGGAAACCCACTTTCAAGTCGATTGGTCACCGTGAAAGTGTATAACTAAATCCTCTCATAGCATATAAATGAGAAAGGTCTGTCTGTACCCAGCAGTGGGCGAATAAAATGATCTAACCAAAGATAAAACCAAGAAATGCATATTACATTCGCTTCGTGCTTTTTGGCCCGTCCATAGAATTATGTAGAACCAGTCATATAAAATGACACATGAATTTCGTATGTGCGTGCGTCCGTGCGTTTGTGCGAGCACTTCCCGTGGTCAAATTTTACCAAAATTTTTAATAGTGCAGCCTCCCTGGGCGGCCCCAAGCACCCCGAGGGTGCAGCAAATCCTATCCATTTGGGTGTTTGCCCACCTTAACACCTTTCGTTGCAGCAGAAGAAATAACAATATACTTAGAATGCATTTAGGAATTCACACGAAAGCCTGTCCACGGAATACGATGAGAGTTAATTATGCATGTTAGTGTACTTAGCAACATTCTCCTCTTGCGCATAGCATTGCGTACATTACACACACACACACACACACAGTGTTGTGTGCAAGCAACCCACAAGCAACCACATACAGCTCTCATTCATTGACATGTGTACCTACAGTCCATTTTTACCAACACGGACTAAAATTACATTTCACTGACATTACAGCGTTGCCAACTTCACGCTGGTAGTGATTGCAGTCGATAAAATGTTATCGATTTTTATCGATTAAACTTTTTTCATTTAATTAACCAGTACTCAGTCCATTTAAGCGCCCGAGTTCGCAGGTTTAGTTTAAACCAGGCGAAAACTCGAGTAACTATGTAGGTAGAGTCAGAAACTCAATAAAAATTTAACGATTCCGCGAGTGAGTCGCTCGCGACGAGCGCGATGAACGCGGGCGAGTGACTCGCGGAGCTTTTTACACTTGCGAGTATTCCGTGAGGTTCTCGCCCGACAAATTGAATTATCTAATCGATAAAATTATCGACATCACCTACATGACTATTTAAAATTTGTGTGAAAGAGGTAACGCTGCAAACGCAATTTTAGTCCATCTTCCAAAAAAACGGACTTTATTGTGTTGGCACGGAACGAACTAACTACTTTTGAATGGAATTGTCTTACGACACTTCGTTAACAGGTTCATTAACAGGTTCATTGTACCGTGCATCTTTATGATGCCTTTTCCGAAAGCGTGCGCTTGTTGTCAACGTCCATGCATTATATATACACAGAGATAAGCTTTATGTTACCTACACGGTTTTGAGCTGATTCTGTACTGTACATCTTTTTCCTCCATACAATTGTTTGCTCACTTGCAAAAGTCGTAGAACTTTTTTTTATTGACTGACACGGATTGACATCACCTAATGCACCAGTTCTTCTGGTACCAGTGATGTCAGCCTAAACACCTTGGTGAGTTATGTAGGTGGTGCCATGTCAGCAATTCCCACAATTCCAGCCGGCTACACTGAACGGAAAACACGAACTATGTCTCATAGCCGCTTCGACCGACCTTCACTCAGAGCGTTGGTACCAACCCGGGCGCGTTTAACCCTACTACCACCATGTAAGGAAAGGGAAGAGATCTACAGTTTAACGTGGAATCCGAAGCACCACCAGCGTCAACGGTCAAGCGGTCACCCATCCAAAACCTAACCGCGCTCGGCATTGCTTAACTTCGGTAATCGTATACAGAATACCGCAACCACTGAGCCAACGACGCTGATAAAACTAAAGTTGTTCAGTTTAATGAAGAGAATCTGGCCTTTTCGGGTAGTGTAGTGTAGTGAGTAGTAACTACTTACTTAAGGCTGGGAAACCTAGGCATGACTTCACATCACACAGAAGCACACAGCCTCAGCTTTGTGACAGAGTTAGCTCTCGGTGTTTACGTAAGGGGATAAATGGCACTTACGACCATCTATGTCGCGCGCAAATTCTACGTAGAGACTTATTATTTTTATTTGTATGAAAATTTTCACTTAAGATGACCCTGTAGATTGAATGGAACATTCTTATCTTTAACTTTTCATATGTGTGCACCAATCCTTCGGTACAGACGACCCACGTTAACACCGACAGGATGCGTGTATTGCAGAATACGAAAATTATTAAGTAAACACGTCACTTCAAACTATAGATTAAGTATGAGCGTGTTGTAATTCGATTGCTTGAAAAATATAAAACATAAAACTCATGAAAAAGGAAAAAAAAATTAAGGACAAATTATTGTATATTACCACTATAAGTTGCTCCAAGACAATACCTGAAACCAAATTAATGAAGGTTACATTAAATACAGAATATATTAAAATGATGCAAGAAACATTTTCAACATCGGTCGAGGGACTTTAATTCTAACTCTGCCTAATTAAGGTGAATGGTGAGAAAATAATGTTCTATCGTGATATCACGGGATTAGATATGTGCTTTTAAGAGCATTTTTTTCCAGATTATAAAGACTCATAGATGAGTGCCATAGGAGCATATATACGGACATTAGATAAAATGCTCTTATGGATTACATATATAATTATTTTTCTGTAAACGCTCATTTGAATGTCTTCTTATATACAATATCTAGATCAGGACGACTTCGCGATGCCCAACTATAAACAACATTAGGAGTGCCATAGGAGCGAGCATATACTGTAATTAGATAAGACGCTTTTATGGATCACAAACATACATGCATACATATCACTCACGCTCTATCCCGACAATCGGGGTAAGCAGAGCAGTCGGTGTAGTACTGCAAGAACTCCGGTAAATTACAGCACAACACCGACCACCACATTTCGCAAGG
>WYDE02199145.1:0-10352 GCA_009867175.2 Adela reaumurella | reverse complement strand
CATACATACATACATACATACTTACATACATACATACACTCGAAAAACATTACCCTCCTTCGGCAGTCGGGTAAAAACGTATCACCCACCGTCACGCCGGCGCCGCGTTCAGAATCTATATATACCCTGTGCAGACGTCGGCATCTCCGCGCCGCGCCGCCTAACGTTAGCCACGACGTGACGTCACCCGGCCCCGAGTCACTGGTACAAAAGGTGATGGGGCCCGTACGTGAAGCTACCCATTTTTGTCAGTGTCAAAAATTGCTTCGCTTTAAATTGCTCCAACTTCGACATTTCTTATCGTAGAATAATATAACTTATACCAAAATTTCAGTTTGGAGAGTTCTCGACTAGGGTCAAATAACTTTTGGTGTTTGTCTGTTTGTTTGTTTTTCCGCACAACTCCTCCTAAACGGTTCATCGGATCGGGCTGAAATATCGTAGGTTCATTCTATATGTCAATAAGCTCACCATACACCAATTTTCAACTTCCAAGAAGAACTGGCACGAAAATTCGCTGGTTCAACGTCCACTCCTCCTAAACTGTTCCACCGATTGTAATGAAATTGTGTAGGTTCATTCTATTTGTCAATAACTCAGCACACGCCAATAGTCAACTTCCTAGAATAACTGGCAAGAAACTTCGCAACGTCCATTGTAAGCAGAGCAATCGGTGTTATGCTGCGAGAACTCCGGTGAATTACCTACAGCACAACACCGACCACCACATTTCGCAAGATGTTCGGACAAGGCATCAAGCAGCATGTACGGCACGAACACCCACCTACTGCATGACTTGGTAGAAGTACGGTGCCAAGGCGAGAGGTGACGAGCGAGCCTGTCGCCCTTTAGCACGGCATCTTGTCCTTATCCCTTAGTCGCCTTTTACGACATGCATGGGAAGAGATGCAGTGGAGTCATTCTTTCAGGTACCGGCCCCACACGGTAATTAACGGTACATTTTGAATGTCTTCAAATATTCATCCACTGTTTAATGAAACTAGTTGTGCTTGCGGATCCGCACGCGCGATTGAGGAAAACACGAATCTTGGTGTTTTTAGCCGGTTTTTGTTGTATTCATAAATTAGACAACAGCACATTGTATTGTGAAAACCTCACCACGATAAAATAAGCCATTTTCCAGTTATTATCAAATAAAGATAAAGAGAGACAGACAAACATGCAAACATAAATACACATATACATAGAAAAATACCCCCTTATGCGCTTTTTATTAGTAGTAATATTAGAGTAGTGAATGTGCTACCAAGTCTTATTACCAAATTTATTATTTTCAATATGAGCCAAAACAAAATGAGTACAGAAAATATATTATATTAGCTTAAAACCGGGTTTTAATATTAACAGGGTAAAAAAAATATCATTGCCTAGCCATTCGAAACCACCGGACGAAATTAATCACAGAGCACAGCCCCGGGGAAGAATAAAACAGAATCAAAGAAACAGGTCTTTAGTCTATGGCGTACCTCTATTTAAAGCTGTCAATTCAATCTTAGGGGTTCCTTTTCCTTTCTAGGGTTGACACTGTAGGCTGAATGGATTCTCGACCGGTTTGATAAATGGATTGTTGATTCCTTTAGTGTCATCTCACGACGTTTCGGGGCGAAATTCAATTATAATAAATAATCCTGCACATTAACTGTCTTTGAGGGATAGTCTTGGGGTAGTCTTCATTTGGGTATTCAAATGAGAACTAAATGTGGTTTTGCGTTTAATTGCGTTCAAGAGAAAATATTAATAAGTAATATCTTGAAAACATAAAATACACATCCGACGGTTGACTGTTAGAAAATGCGACTCAAATGATTTATCCTTCTGAAATTAATATTTATAGTTTCGTATTTTCTTTCTTTCGTATGTGGATGTGCAATAAAGTTTATACCTATTTATATACATATATTTCAAAAGTATTCAAATATATTGACTATCATGTGCAGTTATTTTATTCTCTCCACTGCTGGGTAAAGGCCTCTCTCATTTACATTATATGAGAGGATTTAGTCATACACTTCCACGGTGACCAACCGGCTTGGATGTGGGTTTCACCACGAAGTTTTCCTTCGCCGGAGTGTCAGTAGCCATTTTAGCACAAATTAGTTAAATATTGTGCTCCCAGTGGGGATCGAACCCGCGGCTCCCGCTTGAGAGGCGGGCTCTTGGCTCGGCTAATCTGACACTATATTGACTATAAGGAAATAAAAGTACATACTGTATATTATTTTCAGCCAGTCGTGTATGCCCACTTACTTATGGATCTTTATATTTTTAGGGTCGTAAAAATTATCAAAAGCGACTTTTATGTAATCGCTCTGTGTCGGAATGGTACCGAATTCTGAGATGAGATTTTTCTTAAAATAAACTCAGATAACATAATATGTACTCGTTATAAATATTATTTAGGTGAGCCCCTAAATATTGTCATACAGAGGCGGTACATTCACGGGTTTGAGAACACCAGCGCGCGTCCACCGCGCGCGCCGGTTTTTGCTGATCTGTGGTTACATCTACACAGGCGTTGTGTATTTTTCTTTAAACATAAAAAAAAATATGCTAGTTTCAAGAGGTTTGTTTGTTCGTATATACTTTATTGTACTCAATAAAAATTGTTCCAACAAGCGAGCATAGTACAAACGACCACTCTTTGCATACTCACCTTTGGGATGTGGGTCAATAATTACATTGAGGAGAAGTAATAGAAATAAATTATATAAGTTAAATATCATACACACATTAACCTATTATATGATAATACATATATACAACGATTACATAGGAATATCCTGTGTGGCATAAATTTACACATAAGTAAATAATATATACATACATACTATTTTAATAAAAATGCTATAATATACATAAATAATAATATAACTACATACATGCATACATACCTACATATCACTCACGCTGAATCCCGACAATCGGGATAAGTAGAGCAATCGGTGTAGTGCTGCAAGAACTCAGGTAAATTACAGCACAACACAGACCACCACATTTCGCAAGGTATTCGGACAAGATATCAAGCAGAATGTAAGGCACGAAGACCCACCTACTGCATGAATGGGTAGAAGTACTGTGCCAACGTGAGAGGTGGCGAGCCTGCCGCCCTTTAGCACGGCATCATGTCCTTATCCCTTAGTCGCCTTTTACGACATCCATGGGAAGAGATGAAAAGAAAACAACAGTACAAATAGGGACATATTTTTCATGTAAATTTATCTGAGTTCGAAGGTGAAAACATAATATTTTTTAATTATAAAACCAAGACAGAACTAGCACGAAAATAAAAACGATTCAATAAATGACAAAAAATAAACAATACTTTCCATGTCTAGTTATTTCTAGCTAGTTAAGTTTGCCGTTACGAGTAAAAATATTTTTGGCGTTTTTTTAGGTAACGCCAAAAAAAAACACTGTTCGGCAAATTTTATAGGATCTTAATTCATATTAATGCAATACTTGAAATATTTAATAATGTGTGTCAGGAACGTATCCAGTGGCGCTCCATTGTTTCTGTCTATACATCCGCTACGAGATAAGGTGCGAAATGAAGAAATTCGCCGAAATACCAAAGTAGTGGGTAACCACTACTTTGGTATTTCGGCGGCAATTTTTTGGTATTTTGGTACTTACTGTACACCGGGTGGCAAAGCTCAATGGCAGTGGGCTTGACACGCGAGCCGCAGGGATCACGGTCGTTGGAGCATTACTCGTAAGCAATGTAGGAAGCGCGTTGGAGCACGCGCTTCCTACATTGGCGACCTTGGACAGGTAAGCGAAGTGTGGGATGACTATCCGTCAGGTGGGACGACGACATCTGGTCAAACGATGGATTATTGGAGATGTGTACGTCCAACAGCGGACGGTTAAACGCTGATGATGATGATAATGATGATGACCCCTCCTGGAGAGGCGTGGGGTATGCATGTGTGTAGGTGGATGTCTTACTTTTAATTATATGCTGTGTAATTTTGCCGTGAATAAGGTGAAATACGGCAGCCGAGGCCGCAGTAAACCCTTCCTTAGTCGAATTAATGCCTCGAATAAATTAATAACAACTGCGGGGAGCCGCTGAGCTACAGCTAAATGTGAAATTCGCTACTTCTACGCAGTAATACAGAGTATTGACCGATGCATTAAAGATGACCCTCGGAATGTGTGCGGCGACATCGTAATGTAAATGTAAATATCGTTTAATACACATACATTTGTACATAAGGCAGTAAATTAATGCCTGAGACATTTTCTACCAGCTTACCCTTTTTACATAGACATACAGGTAGGTGCAACCAAACATGATAGATAATGGTGAAGAAATATGTTACAAATAACTGAAATGAAGTGGAAAACTGAATAATAAAATAAACAAATAAATAAAAATTGTCTACTCATTCGGCGACTCTTTCATGCAGATTCAGAATATTGTTTTTATGAAATTGAAATTGTTATATTAAATAAAAAATAATAAAATAAAAAAAATACACAGAAAGATACAAAATAATAACAGCAATAAGTAATGTGCCGCTAGAATAGAATAGAATTCGCAAATGTACATAAATGTGTGAATGTGCGCCCTCAATAGATGATTTTGTAACACATACTTACGTAAATTTGTGAGTTTTTGCCAGTTCTAGCGGCACATTCCGATGTCGCCGCATTCCTTCCGAAGCTCATCTTTAATACATCGGTATATACAATAGATAGTACGTTCGATCCTGAATAACGACGAAAATTTCAAGGCTTTGTAGAGTTTTTTTAAATATCGCCCCGTAAAAAAAATACCGCCAGGAAACTCTTTCCTTATCGTACAAGTAAGTAAGTAAAGATTTATTGTTGAAAGCTTAGGGAAGTGAGCATTAGGCTATATCACTTAAAACTAGGCAAATAACTGACTTTTAGGAAGACAAGACGAATGTAAGCGTCTCAATACAACGGGATACTCACAAGTATTAAGATAATCTATTTGTGAACAATTTTCTTATTTCTCACCGGTATTATTTAATGTTGCGCTCATAGCGAAACCATAAAATAATAATAAAAGAAAACAACAATACAAATAGGGACATATTTTTCATGTAAATTTATCCGAGTTCGAAGGTGAAACCATGAGATTTTTTTATTATAAAACCAAGACAGAACTAGCAAGAAAAGAAAAACGAGATAGATAGAAATTCTTTATTGCTAAAAAACAATATATAACTAAACAGTACATTAGGTAATTGAAATGTGGGACAAAGACAAATTTAACCCTTGCAGGGATTTCTCCTAGTCAACTTTTGGATATTTGAGAGTCGTATGTTGCGAAATATAAGTACCTACTTATATTTCGCACTAAGTGCACAACGTACATATTTCACGCGCCACATCTCCTTCATTACCTTTGTAGCAAAAGATTAAGTGGAGTAATGAAATAATATAAACATAATAAATATAAATATACTATACTAGGTACAATGTGTAACGTACACTACATATACACTTAAAATTACAGTAAAGGCGGCTGAGGAAGTATTCCGCGAAATTTCTCTCGATACAGAACCAACATAACATTTATTATAAATAATAAATAAAGCGAAAACGGTCATCGCTTCTTTATTAGTATTAATAGGAGAAGCTGTACCTACCCTGAATTTCTTTGAAAGCGAATCATACGATCCCACTGCAAAGACTATGCACAACAAGAATAAAAATTTGCGCACATAAAGTGATTCAAACCCGTCAACATATATACTGGTAATAAAATAAGGAACGGTTCAAAAACGATACACTTATATCAATAAAAACATTATCCCTTCCTGACTGAACTTTAGCCGAACTGCCAGTTTATCCGTAACATCTGCGTACTTCCTGTTGCGCATTTACAGTTCCCGTCTAAATGGCCTCCTAAGGATTTTGTACCATTTTACAAAAGCAGACATAAAACAACAGTATTACAGCTACATACATAACATTCGTATACATACACTTTGCTAAAATGAAGTTTAATACCACATTTCAGTTTCTTTTCAATAATTTATTGTATGGTTTTAATACATGTATTAATCGACATTTTCACCCTGTATCTTTATGGTGCATGCATTTCATATGTAGTTACAATACTACGTTTTTCTTATGTCTACTGGGTGTATCTTTTGAGAACCCCGCGCGTTGTAATACTCGGAAAGGCGTGTTGTGAACCCCCTATATTGTTTAATTTAAAACCCATCAATAACCCATGCTCCGAGGTTGTCAACATCTAAATCTCTTGATTGAACAGTAACATAGAACAATATTTATTTATTTATTTTATTTTAGTATATTTTTTAAACAATATAAATAAGTGAAACTTGTTGCCTAAAGAGAAAATAGTTGTATTTTATGTACAATTGAATTGTAAAATACTACAAGAGGTATTTAGTAGTTTGGAATAGGTACATTCACCTGTACTATCCGAGTACCATGCATCACCTCACGTTTTATTCACTCGCAATGTATTTACTCCATTGAATAGGAAGTTTAAGTGAGGAAAACCAAAGCATAAATTTGGCCATCGACGAAATTTCGCATACAAATAAATAACCCATTACACCTGTGCAGTCGCCGAGGGGCATTTTACTGACGCAAAAGGTTACCGATTCCCACAAAGAAATTATTGTATAATAATTTTTAGTGACCAGAAAAAAAAACTAGTCTTAAAAGGCGCTAATGGCCGTAACGATAAAATGTGACAAATCTAAAATTTAATGAAATTGTAAAAAAATATTTTTGGAAGTAAATTTTATTTTTCTTTTTTTTTCATGTTCTGCTCCTTCGTTTAATAATTACAAGTAATAGTAAGATTGACCATAAAATGTGTCCATACACAGTTTCAAGACCAGTTGAAATTTGAGTAAATTTCAGAAATTCGACTTTAATTCAACTGGTCGTAAAATTTTGTATGGCAAGATAACATGGTCTAAATATTTCTAGTGGTTATTGAACGATGGAGTAGAACTAAAAAAAAATACGTAGTAAAAATGAATTTTCAACGATTTTTTAAATTTTTTACTTGTCACATTTTATGGTTACGGCCATTTGAGACTATTTAAACTATTTTTTTTCTGACCACTAGAATTTATTATTCAACAATTTTATAATGAGAATCGATAACCTTTTATATATGTAAGATGTTCCTGGGTGACCGTACTATTCGTATATTATTAAATAATAAAATGTTCAAAATATTTAAAATATTGTTAGTATTGATATAGATGCACGTGTCTGCAATTTATTTGGAATTTCAATAATAACGACAATTATCGCGGCGAGCGCGGCGCGGCAGCGATATTCTCGACACCTCAAACCGCTACACCTCCTACCCGCGTCGCGCTCACATGCCGCGCGGGACTGTTACATACATACATATCACTCACGCTAAATCCCGAGAATCGGGGTAAGCAGAGCAATCGATGTTGTGCTGCAAGAGCTCCGGTGAATTACAGCACAACACCGAACACCACATTTCGCAAGATGTTCGGACGAGATATCAAGCAGCATGTAAAGCACGAAGGAGCCTGTCGCCCTTTAGCACGGCATCTTGTCCTTATCCCTTCCCTTAGTCGCCATTTACGACATGCATGGGAAGATATGCAGTGGGGTCATTATTTTAAGTACAGCCTCCACACGGCAAACGTTCCATATAAATAATTTGTAGAATTCTGAGTGTTTCTTCATAATGAAGTTATTCTTGACTCATTATGCAAATTTCATAGACGGGTAAATTTATGTATGGGTCAAATGCCCTATTCAATGGACTAATTGGTTTCCACGCTTTTAGTTTAATTATTTAGATGATCGTGTTTCAATAAGATTGATCGGCGCGTCAAAGTAGATATTGTACACCGATTGGCAAAGCTCAAAGGGCAGTGGGCCGGACACGTGAGCCGTAGGCATGACGGCCGTTGGATCTCAGGCGTCATGCACTGGCGTCCTCGGACAGGAAAGCGAAGTGTGGGAAGATCACCCGCCAGGTGGAATGACAACATTAGTTACGTCGCGGGCAATCGATGGATTCGTGTTGCGAGTGCCGGGAAGGCTGGAAAAAAATGGAAAGGCGTATGTCCAGCAGTGGACGGTTAAACGCTGATAATGATATTGATGGATGATGATGAAGTGTGCATACATCGACCTCTATTATACTTCGGTCGCCGTAGGAAGTCCCCCGTGCGATTCTCTTTCGCACATGGGTTATACTCTTCTTTTCACAGAACGTTAGCTGTGTTTGTAATTATAAAGAAGTATTGGTAAATAGAACAATAGTCGAGCTAATCCTCTGTTCATTCGATAACGTCGTAAGCGCCGCAGCGATAAGCGAGTTATTTGCGTTTCGATTCTAAGACGCTATTGCGGCCGGCTTTGGTGCTGACCGTAGCCTTGCACAGACTCTAACTCGATGAAACGCCTTCAGTCTGAATAATCAAAATAATACAAACTACTTTATAAAGTCACTTCATTCGGAAAGAAAGGGAGAGCATGTACGATGTTTCGCGCGGACTTCCTAAGCCGACTGCAGTATAAATAAATAAAGAAGTTCTCCAGCGGAAATTTCACGGCAGACAGCGTCCGCTCGTCCGCCACGGCTACAACCGGCATCATTAAAACGAAACCTAGACCCTTGAAATATTAATTCATAAAAACAAAAATTAAATTATGAATTATTTAAGCCGACTCGAAACGTATGAAGAGCTTTCCACGAAAAATCTTTTTAAGTACGTACTTAGGGAAGAGCTTTTACTCTTTGAAGTTTCGTGCACGGCTATTCTCTAAGTATTTGCGGCTGTTACTGCATGTGACTTGAAAATGTCTTTGAAATACTAGTTCCAGTACCAAAGTGAGGTTACTACGACCAACAATCTTAATAAGCTCAGGAAATTTTTTATTTTTTTTTATTGAGAGAGCGACATGTAGCGCCGAGTCACCCAGAAGATGACTAACGACGCCCATGGACATTTGGTTTTTAGCGGGGGTTGCGACTGTCATGCCGGTCTGGTGCCTATTCGCGCTTCTCTTGAAGGACTCGAGACTGTACATGGAGGGAAATATGTGGTCAGGGAGAGTGAATTTGCGAGAATCTTTCATTTGTAGTAAAACTTATTATTTTCTATATTTTTTTTTTCATTTATTAAATAATAATGAAATTTTTTTTGCATATATTTTGTACGATAGGCCTGTACCCCTACATTTTAAATCCAGGTAATTTCTGCGTTTTAGTTTTAGACTTTTTATTTTCATTTTAACATATCCAACGATTCTTAAAAAAATATCACGTGTTGTTAATATTATGTAGGTGTGCAAAAAATTATAACCATTAGCATTGGTGTACAGAGGGTCCAAATAATCCTAACCTAACGAGAAAAACCGAAGAATAAAAAAAAAAAAAAAAAAAAATAAAAAAATAAAATGGACGAGGAGGCTTCGCGGGGGTCAGCGGGGAGGACCAACGGACGTCCGGACTCCATACCTCATGAATGAATTTATCATCTTGTTATGTAGAAAATGTCATCCATGAATGTCGAAGCCGGGACAGTCCCCATGAGATTCGCCGCGTTCCCCCTCTGCACCGCTATGCTGATACGTTTGATATATTTTTAATTATTTAATGTAATCATATCCATAAAAATCATATCCCACATTTCCTAACTTTACAAATATAGTTTATTGGTCTCAATGTTTTAGTCTTCCTTTAGTCTTTAGTCTTCTTACTTCTGATCCTGAAAAAAATTACATAATTACCAGGCGCTGCGTCTTGAACTCTCATGATTCGCCCTATGTCCGACCGACACGGCAGGAACCACTCTCGCAAGTCGTAACTCGGTAAGTAACGAGACAGATGTTTGATTCTTGTAAGAATCTGTAATCAATCAATGAGAAAGGGTACTGTCTTAGATAGTTTATTATAGATAGTTTATTGGTCTCAATGTTTTAGTCTTCCTTTAGTCTTTAGTCTTCTTAATTCTGATCCTGAAAAAAAATTACATAATTACCAGGCGCTGCGTCTTGAACTCTCATGATTCGCCCTATGTCCGACCGACGGCACGAAACACTCTCGCAAGTCGTAACTCGGTAAGTAACGAGACAGATGTTTGATTCTTGTAAGAATCTGTAATCAATGAGAAAGGGTCTTGTCTTGAAACTGTCTTAGGTCTAATGTATAAACATATTATTTAGTTTCAAACGCAAGTGTGAGCGAGACAGGTGTCGTTAATAGCACTAAAAAACGATTGCTAATCTATACAGTCTCGGCGCTCAAGCTTTCTGTGACGCCTGCGGCCATCAAGAGACTTATATTGGCTTGATTAAGAAAACTGCAAAGG
>WYDE02199134.1:0-10353 GCA_009867175.2 Adela reaumurella | reverse complement strand
CTTTGGGTGATTAGGATTGTAAGAATTGATATGTAGTAAGGGTAGTGCATGATAAGAATGAAAGAAAGCATATAGCACGTCAAGTACAAAATAACATATACATAAGAATTATATTGGTACTTAGTACATAAATAATAAACTTAATGTAAACTAAATATGTCGCAAGCGTGACGCTAATATGAATGATATGTAATATGAAAAGGCGCCAAAAGATAACCTATTAGAGCTTTTACAATACTAACTTTTCAAAATTATTTATGAACAAAACACTTTAGAGCGTACATTGAAAAATTAAAACGTAGAGCCGCTACCGCAATATTATCACATGAGCGAGTGAAGTGACAACGCCACGATTTCAACCAATCAGAGTGCCCGTGTCGAATGCATTAACGCCTACTATTGGTTGAAACCTCTTCACTCACTCATGTGATGTTAGACCGGTAGACGCACTGTTCCGAGTCGATAGGATAGATTCGACCTGCAGCAGAGACCCATTTTGTACCTACCAAAATGTCGCAGCAGCGCTGCTCTCAGCAGAAACCTGTTGAAACATCAAAACAAATTAGATTTAGATTTTTAGAACTTTTTAGAACCTAGTAGCTAGTCTTCTATGTTTTCAAAAGTTATTAGAAACGATTTTGAAGCATTTTTGTTCCTGATACTTTTTAATTAAAATTTTTCATGTTTAGTTTTAATATTTCAGAATGAATAAAAACATTGATAAAATTTAAAAACATACAATATTAGCTGCTTGTTAGAGGATGATGAAGCAAAAAAAAATTCTGGAAATCTTTTAAAATGTGTTTTGGAATAGGTTTCGCTTTTTGTATGGGCCAAAATTAAAAGTGCAGTACCTATCTTAAAAGACTTTTATCGCGGCGCTGCGCTGTGGCTGGATGGAGAATCACAATGTTAGAAATGTAATTTCATCATCATCATCATACATCAGCGTTTAACCGTTCACTGCTTGATATACGCCTCTCCAATTTTTTTCAATCCTCCCCGCACTCGGCAGCACGAACGCATCGTTTGCCCGCGGATGTCGTCGTCCGACTTGGCGGGTGGTCTTCCCACACTTCGCTTACCTGTCTGTCCAAAGAGTCCAAGGTCGCCAGTGTAGGACGGGTTTTTTTTTTTTTTTTTTTATTGAACGGGTGTGCTCCAACGGCCGTTATCCATGCAAAAAAATATGTTGCTTCAAGAAATTCGTTTCATTATGGTTTGCGGAGTAGCCTAGTTGGCGAGCGCGCGCCTCTTGCTCGAGCGGTCTTGGGTTCTCGATAACAGATACGCGCACAATTTTTCCGGATTTTAAAATCTCGGTTAAAGTTTGTGTGCAAAATTACAAAATACCGTGAGGAAACCTATACACTAATAATACGAATGTGTTGTAGTGTATAAAGGTTGACTGGAAGATATTGCCTCCGGCAATAAGTCCACCTTCTGCTAAGCAGAAAAGTCTACATTTATTTTATTTTATTTAGAAATCAATGCTTATATCGGCAGCAGCCAGGCGGCATCTGAGCAAAGTTAAAGAAGGTAAAGTCATTCACCTAGGTATGAACCAAGTTCCAATCCTTACACCACGCCACGAGATTCTTTTCAGAATAATTGGATAGGTTTTTTATTAAAACATTTAAAAAATGGACACCACAAAATCGTGTGACATCCAGACAGACACCGAGCGATTCTATAAGTCTTATTTTCGACGGAACCTTAAAAACTGAAATTAACAATCCAATTAACTTCATAGTTCCTAGGAACGACAAGGTAAGTTCAGACATCAGACGTTATGTATGAAACTTACATTATTAGTTAGAACTGTAGAAAAGTATACCGTGTGGGGCCGGTACTTAAAAGAATAACCCCACTACATCTCTTCCCATGCATGTCGTAAATGGCGACTAAGGGATATGGACAAGATGCCGTGCTAAAGGCCGACAGTCTAGTCACTACTTCTACCAAGTCATGCAGTAGCTGGGTCGTCGTGCCTTACATGCTGCTTGATGTCTTGCCCGAATACCTTGCGAAATGTGGTGGTCGGTGCTGTGCTCTAATGTACCGGAGTTCTTGCAGAACAACACCGATTGCTCTGCTTACTCCGATTGGCGGGATTCAGCGTGAGTGATATGTATGTATGTATGTAAGTGTAGAAAACTGTTGTAAGTTTTATATATAAATTTTGTCATGAATTTTGCATCTGTCACGGTATGCCATTATTGTGCAGTATGCTGTCTTTGGATGACTTATAAAGGAGTAATAATGACAGGTGGATCGTGTTTAGGTAGTAGCAAACATTTTTGTAGAGTAGACTAAGTGAACGTTGTGAAAAAAATCCAGCCAAGTTTCTACATACATGCATACATATCACTCACGCTTAATCCCGACAATCGGGGTAAGCAGAGCAATCGGTGTTGTGCTGCAAGATATCCGGTAAATTACAGCACAATACCGACGACCATATTTCGCAAGGTATTCGGACAAGATATCAAGCAGCATGTAAGGCACGAACCCCAACAAGCTAGTCCGACTTCCTTGACGAACCCACCTACTGGATGACTTGGTAGAAGTAGCGTGCCAAGGTGAGAGGTGGCGAGCTTGTCGCCCTTTAGCTCGCCATCTTGTCCTTATCCCTTAGTCGCCTTTTACGACGTGCATGGGAAGAGATGCAGTGGAGTCATTCTTTCAAGTATTTCCAAAAGATCTGCCTGATAAAGGAGCTCCCGCTGATAATTCCAGTTATCTGTAATATTCGCCTGTCAAATGTCAAAAAATACGTCAAAATCAGCTTAAAACTATTACTAATGAATGTGTAGTGAGAGCTGGACAAAATATTATTGCGTCATTCTTTAGAGTCATTCAATACAGTCATTCATCAGCGTCATTGGCTCAGTGTATCAGAGTCGTTGGCTCAGTGTATCAGCGTCGTTGGCTCAGTGTATCAGCGTCGTTGGCTCAGTGTTGCGATATTCAGTATTCGATTACCGAAGTTAAGTAAAGTCGGGGGCGGCAAATACTTGGATGGGTGACCGCTTGACCATAGATGCTGGCCGTGGTTCGGATTCCACGTTAAACTGTACGTCCCTTCCCTCTCCTTACATGGTGATAGGGTTAAACCCGCCCGGGTTGGTACCACCGTACTGAATGAAGGTCGGTCGAAGCGGCTAAGAAATATAATTCGTGTTTTCCGTCCAGTTCAATGTAGCCGGCTGGAATTGAGGGAAGCGCTCATATGGCACCTACCTGCATAAGCCACCAAGGTGTTTAGGCTGACATCTCTGGTAGCAGAAGAACTGGTTCATTAGGTGATGTAGCCATCCGTATCAGTTTCGATAAAAAAAAATACCTCCAATGCTTTTTTTATTTTTTTCGATAACTTCGACCCCGGAGGCCGAGGAGGGGATGGCGTAAAGAATTCACGCACGCTTCTTGAGTCAGTAGTGCGTCATGCGATCAGAATGAAGCCATTATTGTCAGAATATCCCACTGATTAAGATGCTCTCGTAGAACCCATAAAGTGACAGTTATCTGTCAAATACGCCTGTCAAAAGTAAAAACCTACAAAATTTGCCAAAAAATAAAGAATTAGCTGCACAGCCGCCGGTAGGGTGAGAGCTGAATAAAATGTTCCTGGAAGTCAAAGTCACACACACGTCAAAAGTGACAGGTAAGACAGGTGTGACCAGCGTGACAAATATGACCAGTGCGACCAGAAGGACCGTGTGACCAGTGTGTCCAGTGGTAACCAGTGTGGCCAGTGTGATCAGTGAGACAAGTGTGACCAGTGGTAACCAGTGTGGCCAGTGTGATCAGTGGAGCCAGTTTGAAAAGCCTGACCAGTGGGTGGCCCCACTGCGAAGTGCGAAAAAGTGTGAAAAGTGTGACAAATGTGACCAGTGTGACAATTATGATAAGTATGACAAGTGTGACCAGTGTGAATAGTGTGAAAAGTGCGGCTAGTGTGACAAGTATGACCATGTCACCAGTGTGATCAGTGAGACAAGTGTGATCAGTTTGTGCAGTGTGACAAGTGTGACCTGTGCGACAAGTGTGACCAGTGTGACCAGAGTGACAAGTGAAAATGTCACCAGTCAACAGTCAAAGCTAAAAACGCAATAGTCGAAGTGGTAAGATGAATTTGGAGACGCCACATGACAGCTCAGCATCTTTATTTATCAGAGACTTTGTCCCGCAAAAATACCTTTTTTTTATTCTTTTTTATATTGCTTCCGAACCTGAACTTGGCTGAACTTGAAACGGGGGCCTCGACAGCAGTCAAATTCACTCCCAAGGAGGATTCAGTCCGGTTTGAAGGGGACTAATGTTACTGGGGAAAGGCTATTGACCGGCGATTTGAAGATCGATGTATTGTAGGAATAGTAAAAAAATTTCCCCTGAAGCCCATTCCACACCTCTGCAGTGCGACACAAGAACAATTTAGAGGATTTTAGAAAGCGAACAGGAGGAGGGGGGATGAGGGAAGCAAGTTTATTTGAGCAGCGGCCGTAGTAGTACCGATAAAACAGGCTCAATGAACCAACGATGCGTCTGTGCTTTGGAGGGTGAAGTTCCTTTGTGAGAAGGTCCAATGAGACGAATGGCGTCGCTGAATAGAATCCAAGGCTGAAAGAAGTTATTCAGGTTACCCTCCCGGTGATGACTGTAATATTCCATCACCGGTCTTACTTGCCCTTTATAAAGTGTAAGCAGTTGGGCCGGGACCGACGTGAAAATTCGGTATAGAATCCCTTATTTTCTGGACGCTCGTTTCACCTTAGATTCTATTCGAAAACGGGGCGTTCGAAAACCGAGGTCTCTAGAAACCTTCATACCCAGGATGCCCAGGCTATCATCGTTGGGGACTTGGTTTCCCCGGAAAGTAGCTTGGAGTGGAAACGGACAGCTTTAGTAGATAGGAAAGGCGCAAGCTTGCATTTTAGCCACGTTGAAGTTGACTAAGTTATGCTTCCCCAAGAGCTACTTTTCTTGAGAACTATATCAATCTGAGCAACAGTTTCGCGGCGCACATTTGCTGCCAAGGCCTCTTTACCATTTCAGTTTAATGAACCCTTCGGGCACCGTGCTGTCGACAGCATAACAATGTATTTGTTCTCCGAGCGAGAACATGTCGTTGATAAACAGCAGAAACAGCGTAGGCGACAGCACGGATCCTTGTGGAACACCAGCATTGATTGAGTAGTCGGACGAGCAGGCACCATGTAGGGTGACAAAGATCATCCGATCGCTCAAAAAAATTGGACGTAACGGCCGTGTAGACGACACATTCACCCATTTATTTAAAATATTACATGAATGTATAGTAAATTTCAAAATATCTAAACTTAAATATACTTTGGAACAAAAGCGAGTATGTCTAAAATATACTATTTTGTCTAAATTATTTTAGTCTCATTTAAAATCAGAGTAAGTTTAAAATTTATTGTTTTAGTAAAAGTTTAACTAAAGGGGATATTATATTTTTGGTTCAATAGGATTAGCCTGTAATGTAATTTTTTGTTTGATTTTCCTTGCTTAGCATGCAAGTCGCTTACTGAATCGTAATCAGAAAAATACTGAAAGCAAATAAAGAAAAACGTCCGAACCGGGATTTGAACCCGGGACCTTTGGCCTTAGCTGCCACTGGGATACCAACTTAGCCACCCAGACCGTGATGTGTTATCTTCAATTTGTTTCCGTATTCATCTGTATCTTCTTAACGCTCACTCAGCGTTCGAAGTAGTCTACATCGATTGATTTATCAACCGTATGTTATCGCCGTTAAGATCATACTTAACATAGACAACACTAGAAATTCCATGAGATTCCCAATGGAAATATAGGTTTTTTTTTTTTTTTTTATTGAACTAACACGGATGGCTACATCACCTAATGAACCAGTTTTCTAGTACCAGTGATCTCAGCCTAAACACCTTGGTGAATAAAGAAGGTAGGTGCCATATCAGCGCTTCCCTCAATTCCAGCCGGTAAATCAGGGTCGGTTTTCCTCACCTACTCAATATCTTACTAAAGACGAAGGTCTAAAATAATTAATTACCTTTACGATCATCAGGTCTTCAAAGTATTATGTCAAATTAAAAAAAAATATGGGTGTCTAAACCCAGGCAATAGAAATGAGCTTGAAAATGAAGTAGACTTGGAGCTAGTGTTAATTTGTGTATTTTTATTTTTTATAAGTGTTTTTTTCGATAAGATCAACATACCACTGAAATTTATTTTGAGTTTTTATATTATTCAATTCAAATTATATAATTCAATAAAAAAAAATATATTATCGTCATGAAAAACCACCTCCTTTCTATTGATAAATCATTAGATTCAATCATTTTGACAGAAATAAAAACAAATGAAAAATAGCGGGAAAGAACATTTTACTAATGTGATCCTTTTTTTGAAAATGTAACCTTTTCAATGTCACCAAAACCAGTCAGACACAAACACATACATATACATATCACTCACGCTAAATCCCGAAAATCAGGGTAAGCAGAGCAAACGCAAGTCGAGCCTCTCGCCCACCTCGAGCCTCTGCAAGTCCGTAGGGACATAGGAGCTCTGAGCGTGTTTTATCGACTGTACCATGGAGAGCACGATGCACGAGGAGCTGCACGATGCGATCCCACCATCCCCGTTCCACCAACGCCCGTTCGGTCAGGGATTGCATTCACACACTGTTACCATTCCCAAAATGAGGACACACCGCTCTGCCAAGTCGTTCATGTACAGAGTGGGCAAACAGCGGAATGCAATTCCTGCCGAGGTTTTCCCGTAGCACTACAATCTTGGGTCCTTTAAACGTAGTGTGAAGGTGCACCTGTCCGGCCGGCACGGCACTCCTGGACCCATGTAGGTCGGAGTGCCTATGGGCGTCGTCGGCCGCTCTTCGTGGCTGACGTGCGCCATATGCCGCGCTTAACATAAAAAAAAAAAATGCTCAATTCCACTATGTAAAAGCGACATTAAAACACATACGCGTGCTAAAGACTGTATTTCCTTTCATTAGTAAGTATTATTTTGTATATTTAAAGTACAGTTTTGTAGAAAATTTTAATTTCTATGAAAATTTATGGGTGCGTCATTCAGTCAACGTCATCCGAATGCCTATTTTAGGTCGACAGGTTGAAAACAATCAAATAGATTTGAAGTCGACATGCCTATTTTATTCAGTATTTGCTATCGAAAGTGAAGTTTATTAAATGTTAATACCGCGCCGGACTCGTCGTCACACTGTTTGTCACACTAGAGTGACCACGAGGAATTCTTTTTACTCGTAGTCACACCAGTGTGCCGGCACGATGCAAGGCCCGATGCAAGGTCGAAAGGCCCCCGGTCCCCCCCGGAAGTGGCTGCAGGCAATTCGGTCGCTAACGGTGTGATGTGATGGGGCAGCTTCTTCACAGTGGCTACCTGAAATTAGGCAGAGGAATTACCCAGCGGGCGGGCAACGGAAAACTCGTTTCACCGGGCCCCCGTCCATCGCATCGTGTCAACGACGTATGACTCCCAAACAGCGAGTCAGCTTCAAGTGCCAGTCATAACCCTCACCTCCACTGACCCCCTTGCTACTGGGTCGCCGGGACACGTTGCATGTGCTGGACACAATGAATTGCTTAGCGGCACGACATATCATTGATTGTGTTGGAGAATCCAGTCCACTTTGTTCTGTATGATATTTATAACTTTTATCATTCAAAATTATTATTCGATCGCTTCAGTAATCTTCAACGTGGAGATTTTAAAAGGTGTGTTAATAAATTGGACAACCGGACAATCGGGTTGGTACCACCGCACTGAATGAAGGTCAGTCGAAGCGGCTATGAAACATAGTTCGTGTTTTCCGTCCAGTTGAATGTAGCCGGCTGGAATTGAAGGAAGCGCTAATATGGCACCTACCTACATAAGTCACCAAGGTGTTTAGACTGACACCACTGGTACCAGAAAAACTGGTTCATGAGGTGATGTAGCAATCCGTATCAGTTTCAATAAAAAATAAAAAAAAATTAACACTTCCAAAAACTGATATTCCGAGATAGGTTTCATTCCTGTCGACTCTCTTTTTTTCGGTCTGTGGGTCCTTTAACCCTTAAATAGATAACAACAGATTGAAGGAATGTTTTTTTCCGGGAAATGACATGAAATCACAGCTAGTGCCAGAAAATAAAAAAATGCCCATGTGAACCTAGGAATTTGAATATTAGTAGCTACTTATAATAAAAAATGTTTCAACATGTTTAACTCATTTCATCATTTCATATCATATAGCCCTGATATACACATTCGTATAGATTTCATTACGGAGTTTTCCTTCACCGGGGTGGGGTGCATTGTAATTTTTCACACAAATTTTAACCAAGATTTTTAAAATCCGAGAATATTGTGCACATATCACGTATCGAACCCACGACCTCTCGAGTAAGAGGCGATCGCTAACCAACTAGACTACTCCGCAACCATAACTAGACCAGTGTAAAGGCTTGAATCTACTGTAAAATATCTAATGATTCTTTGTCTATTGATCATATAGTTTTTTTTGTGATGTATTTTCATTTTCTATACAAACTACACCGTAAACCGAAGGTCGATTATTGAAATTTTCCAATTTGGAAGACTTTCCATGCAAAGTTCAGAAGAAAAGATTGAAAAAATCCAAACATTGAAACATTTTTTAACGATTCAGTCATTGACGATTTACTTACAAAGTGAGGATATCGCTTAAAAATGTAAAGTAACCCCATCTAGCAGGCAGAAGCGGAACTACCACATGCATTCGTCTTAATATTGTTCATTAACGATAAACAATATTAAGACGAATTTCGTAAAGCGACGTTTAGTCCTGATAGCTCAGTTGGTTAGAGCATTGAGGGCTATACTCAAGGACGCGGGTTCGAGTCTTAATTCGGACATCACGTAGAACAGTTATTGTTCTTTGTATTTTTCATAGTTAATAAGTTGCAATACCAAAAGCTCCACTAGTGACGCCGTTTACTGAATAGATAAATTGGTCGCTCTATAAGTACTCCAGAACCAGAAATTTGAAGCGCTATCAAAGCTTTGACAATGTAAACAAACCTTTAGTTCTATATGTTGACCCAACCAGAATTCTTACTTAAGCCGATATTACATTTACGAAAGTGCCGTCGCGAAACCGCCGTCGCGACGATACTTTCACGTTCTTTTCGTTTTATTTTCGTACTTTCGCAACGGCAACGCTGCTTTCGCGACGAAGAATTTAAAATCGTGCAGTACGCGATTTTGCCTCGAATCTACTTTCGCGACGGTACTTTCGTAAATTTAATATGGGCTTTATACATATGTTGATCCAAGCAAAAATATTACTTGAAAGCAGATTTAATGTGAATTCTTACCTGTGTGTGAGCTCGCCGAAGTTCTTGAACGCCATGAATTTGTGGTAAGGTTTCGGTGCCCACGCATAGATCTCTATGGAGTCTTTGAGTGCTATAACCAGGAACTTGATGCGCTCATACTTGACGATGCGGAAGTGCACTGCGCCTTGCAGCTCGCCCACGTTGATCCAGCCATTTCTCCTCTCCACTTGCTGCAACAATAACAACAACAAACAATTTATTAACAATTTGCAATTAACAAATTGTTGAAAACAATTGACAATTAACAATTTGCAAAACATAGCACTTTGTCCAATGGGATTTGTGCGGAGGTGCGCAAAATAATTTAACCAATATAAACTAGGTTTAACAGACACACGGTTTATCAATATGAAATAAAATATTATGTACCTAATGGTGTAGGAGGCAGTGAAAAAAAATCATTTGATTTTGTTAAGAAAATTATTACGCTGGTCGTGTTCCTAATTTTTTCGGCATCAAGAATTTGATGGTCTGGCAACCGTTGCATTCAGTGTTCAGTTCGTTGAGAAAAAGTGTCGCTTCAGTCCTTTTTAACTATAAACTTACTTAAGTCCTATAAACTTCAAAGTCGTCTGGCAGGCTGACGCTCAACATTTTTTAATGATTTAAATTTTTATCATTTTCTATATATCAAGATCTACATTTTACCTTTTAACACTTTTCAGGTCCGACTAACAGGTTTTGAGATAAGAATTTTTAAAGTGTTGCCATTTCTAAACGCAACAGCTCCCAGTTGCCAGACGGTTCCAGAAGGAACCCGGCCAGCCTAATAATTTTAATAACAAAATCCGGACTTGAAATGCTCGAAGTGTTGTAAACAATATAAGCGGAAAATCTGGCTAGATAAGCACTTCACCGGTCACTTTCACAAAATGTGAAAGAGAAACACAGCGTAAGTGAAGCAGGGCAAAATGCGCCTGTAAGTTCTCCACATGACACTATTGACAGA
>WYDE02199123.1:0-10354 GCA_009867175.2 Adela reaumurella | reverse complement strand
GACCGCACCCAGCGTTGCTTAACAATCAATAGCGACAGTTGACTGTCTGCACCACTGAGCTGTCAAGGCTGACAAAACATGTTTCAAACATTTCAAACTTGGCCGCTTCCCGACCTTCATTCAGTGCGGTGGTAAACCCGGGCGGGTTTAACCCTACCACTATGTAAGGAGAGGGAAGGATCTACAGTTTAACGTGGAATCTGAACCACGACCAGCGTCAATGTTTAAGCGGTCACCCATCCAAGGCCTGACCGCGCTCGGCAGTGCTTAACTTCGGTATAAAATAACGAATAATATGGACTGAGATTATGTAATATGACAAAGGCCTGTACCCAGCAGTGTGGCGAATAAAATGGCTGCAAAAGAAAAGAAGATGGGCTGTCACCTTAATATTAACCGAGAGAGGTGGCTGGGGCGATGAGCAATGACACTCATTCCAATTTACATGCTAAAAGTGAGGCTTGAACACTCCCAGGTCATATGCCTCGGAGAGCACACTCAAAGATAGACAATTCTACACCACACAAAAATGGTTCCACACAAAAAGGACTTAGAGAACCATACTTTCATAGAAGTCTTGAAAACAAATCTAATTTGGAAAAAAAGGATGCAATGTCCACAAAACATGTTCAGGCAGTTATTGAAAATATCAAGTATGATCTCAGTAATTGTGTGACAACAAAATCCACCTATTATAATAAATAATATTTTGCGGGGTGGTACGAGAACGTAGGACGACTCAAAGTAGTGTTGCGAGTATATTGCTATGCATGTATGGAATTGTAAAAAAAACTATATATTGGTTTCAAAATATCACTTCATTTATTGGTCTTCCGACGCTGCGCCGGCGCACGCAACACTATTTACGTCCAGGAATTCTACCTACACGGTGCCGCGGTGTTAAGTAAATACGTACTACGAGTACTACCCGAAAGGGGGTCATTCTGTATATGAAAATGAACAACTTTAGTTCTACGACTATTGCAACTCAACAAAAAAAAAATGTTTTTTTCTCCATACAATTTTTAAATACGTACTGTCAACATTTATGGAAAAATAAAATAAAACATTGCTTTTTAATTTGTTCAGTATCTGATGTACAGAATCACCCACATAGGTCAGTTCAAAATGCTAACCGAAAGTTTAACACCGTGTAACCGTCTGTCTACACCTAAGTGGATACACCATGCACCATGCTACACTCATGCCGTCAATCGAAGCTCACACTTATAATAAATCAATCAACGGTAAAAATAATATACAAAATCTATCTACACTACTTAAAGCTAAGTCGAAAGTTCGTCATCGCTACAAGCTCTCACAGCATCTACATAGGTGTACCGGCCTCCTCATCGTTATTGATCTGATGATGAGCGCGTCAGTGCTGCTGCATGGCGGCTGCCTGCGCGCGACGCTTCATGTCGTCCTCGGAGCCCTCCTCGCCGAGGATCTGCACGTTGCGCACGCGCTTCCTGTACACGGGCGCCGCCGTCCTCAGCTCGGTGGGAGGCGCCGGCGTCCTCAGGAGCGCCGGCGAGAACGCGAGCGGCCTCGGAGACGGCGTGTAGTCCGGACTGATGGCGAGCATCAGCATCTTGAGGAGCAGCGCCTCGCGCACGTCCGCCGGCAGGTAGTCTCCGCCGCCCACGCCGCCGTCTACGCGGTTAGAGTTCGCCGTTTCGGCGTCGTAGTGCCGGTACTGGGGACGCAGGTAGGCCCTGCGCCGCTCGCTCTCATACTGCGGTGGCTCGTACGCTTCCTGCCGCCTCGGGTGGTAGTCGTCGTAAGAGTGACGCGGCTCCTGCGGCGGCGGCCGCGGCAGGAACGTCTGGTAGTGCGGCGCCGGCTGCGGCTCGTACTGCGGCTCCGGTCCGTAGGCGAACGGGGGCGAGCGGTACGGCGGACCCGGCGCCGAGATCTCGTCCATCAGCGTCTGCAGTCGACTCTGTCGCAGCAGCAGAGCGTGCAGTAGCCGCTTGAGGTCGCGCGTACTCACCGGCGTGGCGATATATCGCATGTCTTCCGGTACCGGGTCGGGCTGAGGAGTCGCCGCCGCGGGCTCGAACGGGTTCACCGCGAATCTGTAGCCGGGGATCGGGACTCCCCGTTCGTCAACTGCCACTGGAATGATCCTAGCGACGGGACGCGGCGCGTATGGCGCCGACTCGGCAGCATCCACCGGCTTAGCCTCCTGGGGCGGCAACGGAGGCGGAGCGTAGTACTGCGGCGAATGCACATGCTGCTGTACCTGTGGCTGCTGTTGCTGCGGCCTCAAGCCGTAGTCGACGAAGGCTCGCTGGTTGCCGATCGGAATAGGCGCGCCCGGGTTTTCTCTGAGGTACTCGGTCGTGTGGAAATGTAAATTGGGATACTGACGCGTGTATAGCGGCTGGTGGTACGCCACTTCGTCAACGCGGTCTCGGTGCTGCGGCAGTCGATGAGTCGGTGCGTCGGAATAGGCGGCGCCGTGCTGGCGGTCGAAGACGCGGTCGGTGCTCGCTTCGAGGACGGTTTCTTGGGCTCGCGGCAGGTGCTCTTGAAGCTTGTGACGCGCGGCGAGGATTGAGGAGAAGGGCACGAGTCGCGGACGTTGAGTCGTGGTGGTGAAGAGCGGACGCACTGTGCCGAGAGAGCGATGTCCGCCGTACACGTCGGTGGAGTCGTCTCCGGCGGACTGCTGAAGTAGCAGCATGTGCGGATTGTCTGTCGCGGCGGTCGGCAGTTGGCGGCGGAACTGGTTGGGCCTAGTAGGCGCGGGCTCCTTTTCAGTCACCTCCTCGTACACTGGCTTAACGGTGTGCGTGGTGCGAGCGCTCGCTTCCGTTGACGTCTGGCGCGTTTGCAGCACCTCCTTCATCGACTCCGAGTTTTTTGCCATCATTCTCGTCAGCTTAGTCGTCGTTTCCTCCTGCTTGGTCTTGTACAAGTTGAGGATGTTGCTGGTGGTCGTCTCGGAGGTGGTGTCCTTTGTGTCGGCAGCGACGTCGGCGTCGTCGCCGACTGCGAGCGGTCTCTTACGCGGGATGGGTTGGATGACTGTGCCGCGGGTGGTGGAGCGCGGGTACACCACGGTGGCGAGCGGCCTACGAGTTGTGGAGCTGGCCGATGCGGGGCGCGCCGGCGGCGGCGTCGTCGGCGGTGTCGTAGACACCGGCACCGGCAGCGGTGTGCTCGTGTTACTAGAAGAGTACGTGACTCGCTTCACCTCTCCGTCTTGGTCGATGTAGCCGAAGGTGCCCTTCACGTTGCCGAGCACGTCGCGGCTCTCGATCTTGAAGGATCCGTCGCCGGCTTCGTAGCCGACCGTGTATGAGCCGTCGACGTTGACGCGCCGGATTTGCTTCACTATGTCCACCTTCTTGGGGTCGGCGGTCTCGGAAGCCTTCAGGATCTCTCCGGTGGAGTTGTCTGACGTCTCGGCGGCGGCGACGCCGAGCGCCGCCAGCAGCAGACACGCCGGAAGACGCATGGTTGGACGCGTGGGGCGGAACGAGCGTGTGCGAGTGCGGTCGCGTCACGCGCGGCGCGGCGACATGACGCGTGGAGGAGGGTGGTGTGACTGTCGCGGGTGCGTCGCCGGGTCCCTATATAGCCGCTGCGGCAGCGGCGTCCCCTCCGGCGACCTTGAGGGCGCGGGAGTCACACACAATGGCTCGGTTGAGACACACGCCGTCGCCTCCCACCGACTGGCGGCGGCTGCTGCGGCAGCGGCGAGCTACGGCGCGGCGGCGTCGTCGGTTGCGCAAGGGGTGCTATTGTTTTTGTTGTTTTAATTTAGCTATTATCTGAAGTCGATCTTTTTATTACATTCTGAGAATGTGTCGTTGTGTCGCGCGCTCCGATTGTCTCGACTCCTACGTGAGCGCTTCGTGTGTCGACACGCGCTGCGCTAGCGCATGTTGTTCGCCTATGTAACAACAATACAATGGGCTGCAGTGACTGCACCACGAGTTGCCGGTTTAGATTTAGTTAATTAAAATTACAGTTAATTAATTAATAACCTGAGCGTTAGCACCAGAGTAGAACACAATATTTTTATTAGGTTTATGTTTTATGCCAAAACCTAGTATCGAAATATTAAATCGTTTGAATCTTTTTACTTTTGAATATTGATCTTTTGTCTTGCAGAAAAGCGGTCAAGAGCACGCCTCTCAAGCGGGAGGCGCGGGTTCGAACCCCACTGGGAGCATTATATTAATAACTTTAGCATTGACAAATTAACAGCGGACACTCCGGTGAAGGAAAAAATCGTGAGGTAACCCACTTCCAAGCCGATTGGTCACCGTGGAAGTGTATGAGTAAAGTCTCTCATATCATGTAAATGAGAGCCTGTACCCAGCAGTGGGGCGAATAAAATGGCTGCAAAAGAAAGAAAAAAGAAGAAAGATTAAATCATTTAGCTAACAAAAGTCGTACGAAACTAATTGTAATTGTAAGAATTAATAATAAAACCGGCTTTAGTTTTCTCGTAATGTGTATACCTTCATCGGAATGACTTTCTTCATTGTGAAATCATTACACTTACCATATAAACGTGGACGGTTAATCTAATCTTAATTCATTCAGAGATTAATAACTTAAGTCATTGCCTATTGCAAAGAAAACATTTTTCTTTCGAGAGCTTTAGAAGAAATTTGAGAAAGAAGTTTAGTTCTTCGGTCGCCTACCCGTGCTTATATATTTGTTTACGGCACACCTCTCAGGTGACATATTTATTTAATTATTATTATTATCTATAACCTCCTATTTACAGATTATAAATCTAATGTCTAGGTTGGTAAACTCATGTAAGTAACATAAAATTAAATTAAACAGAATAATAATAAACAAATGAAACATACAGCTGAATACTAATATTTAGTCTACTGCAGGTATTCTGCGGCTGTTCGTGAGAATTTTTTAGGATCGCAGAGGTAAATATCCAGATCCGGTAACTTAGCCACCATGCCACGCTCGAGGCACCGGAGTCTGCTGACAGTGGACGGTGCGAGCTTGCTTAACTGTGAAGAGTCTGTGACTCCTGGCGCGGATATAGTTATTGGGCACATGCAGCGAGATCAAACCGAGAACCCATGGGTTATGAATGTGGCCATTTAATAAAAGAAAAAAATGCAGAAACAAATGCACACCTCTCCTATATTGCAGGGTACTGTATCTGAATTTGCCGCTAACAAATAGAGAGGGATACATCTGATTTCAGCATTGTACGGATAATAGCTATATATTTTTTTAATTTCTTTTGAACTTTCTCCACCATGACTTTGTGGGTTCCAGATGATTGAGTTATATTCGAGTTTGGTGCGTACATATGTATCGTACAAGAGTCTGAGCACGGGGGCGTCTTGGAAGTAACTCCATTGCTTCATAACAAACCCCAGACTCCTGTACACGTGTTTGCTATTCTCCTCAATATGGTCATGAGGGGTCAACTTTTCGTCCATTATCAGACCCAAGTCTTTTACGCGATGAACTCTCAAGAGTTTCGTTAAAGACCTCTTCACTCACTCATGTGATGCTAGCCCGGTAGACGCACTGATCCAAACACACACAGACAGTTTCTTTTATTTACGTGAGCTCTGATTTGTGATCGCACGATGCGGATTTCATACAAAAATTCTCATCATTTTTTCAACTTAGAAATATGATTATTACTATATAGTTACTTAATGTACTTATGTACACAGTGACCTACTCACCAAGTAATAGATCAGTGTAGCAGTTCCATACAAATGCATTAGTGTGAAATTGTTTAATTGTCAGATGTACCTTGAAATAAAGTAATCAGGCGACTGGAGGGAGCCGAAAGGACAGAACAATGCTGGGAGTCAGCGGAGGCTGTGGCGTGGCGGAGGTGGCGGCAGCGGCGGTGGCGGTGGCGGAGGAGGTGGCGTGGCAGAGGCGGCGGCGGTGGCGTGGCAGAGGCGGCGGCGGTGGCGTGGCGGAGGCGGAGGCGGTGGCTGTGGCGACTGTGGTGCCTTAGGTGGTGCCGCAGCCGCATGGAGTTGTAGTAACTCTACTATTGCACAAATTAAATACAGGGCCTCTTATAAAAATTCTAGGATGTCTTTGTAAACATTCAGATAAAAGGAAAATTAAAACTATATAAAAACTAAACGTATACGTGTGTTTGTAATTTCGTAATGGTGTAGTGTTGTATGTTTTGGCGTAAGGAGACCCATAAATACGTACATACATATCACTCACCCATAAATGTACGAACAATTTCGAATAACAGGCGTAGGCACACACGTTATTAGCGAGAAGTGAAATGAGGACGTGAGACTACGCCTGTTATTCGGAACTAGATAGTTGCAACTCGAATAAGGCCCCCAACCGCTTGTCCCTTGACCCAAACTTGTCGCGCACAACTCTCAACCATTTTCAGGTACCTACTTTTAGAAATAAACAATTTTTTTTTTCGCTTCCACATGAGTACCGTTGCCAGTGCACTCATTGTGGAAGCGGACTCTAGACTCTAGAGCCCAACTGGGGTACGCAAAGCAGTAGTGACGTTGCTTTAGTTTAACTTCTGTCGAAAAGTCCTTTACTTCTCAACTCAACTTCCCACTCCTCCTAACCGCTTTGGTCGATCAGTCCGAAATTTAGTAAGATCATTATATGTGTAAATAGTTCACGACACACCAATTTTCTTCTTCCTGATGAAACAACAGGAAACTTCTGCAGAATGATGGTTCAAAGCTAAGTGTAATGTACCACGGCACATCAATGGTTATACATCATACAAAACTATAAAAAATATCCACCCGAATGATACAAATTATTTATTGTGCATAAAATCTAACAGTACAGTACAGTAATCGTAAGATTACATAATATCTTAACATATTTTACTTTTAGAAATTCGTAACAAAACACTAGACTCGCGTGCGATGATGGATCTATAGTCTACATAAGAGATGAAATACGCGCCACAGTAGTCGAAAATGATATCGTAAACGCACCGGACTGCTCGCAAGGATCGGCCTGGACAGTGTTTTCCTGACAGTGTATCGCACACCTATCTGTTTTAAATATTGATCCGTTTTTAGAAGCAGTATTATAACACATTGACAGAATATAAAATTACAAACTGCTGTGTTTTAAGAGGGGATATAAAATATAGACATAACAGATACAACCAAAGCTAGCAGATAAATTAAGTATCTAAGATGTGCAGATATAGTTCTTCAATCTGGAGTTACTGAAGCTACTCGTGAAAAGGCATGCCTTGATCATGCTTATTCATGAATAGAAGGATAGATAGATTAACCACGGTAGTCTGTAAGACCTCAATCAATAACCACATACCAGTGCCAACTTTTATTGAAAAATTTAAGCCTAAAAGGGCGCAGTACCCGTAACCGACGAGCATGTGTGAAGAATATTATGAGAGTGCAAGAAGTGTCAGGATCGTGGCACGTGGAGATCCGTTGTCTCTGCCTACCCCACTGGGGAACAGGCGTGACGCTATGTATGTATATATTTAATCAAAAACAGTTTAGGATTCGTCGTGGTTTGGATTCAACGTTAAAACTGCAGGTATATTTTCTGTCCTTACATGGTGGTAGAGTTAAACCCGCCAGGTTTGGTACCACTGCACTGAACCGACCTTCGGTTGAAGCGTTTTTTTTTATGGAAACTTACACGCATGGCCGGATTACCTAATGCACCAGTTCTTCTGGTAACAGTGATGTCAACCTTAACACCTTGGTGAATTATGTAGGTAGGTTCCATGTCAGCGCTTACCTCAATTCCAGCCGGCTACACTGAACTGAACGGAAAATACGAACTATGTTTCATAGCCGTGCATAGTTCTTGTTTTCCGAACCACCAAAAAACTGGTGTGTACCTACCAAAAAACTGGTGCAGTAGGTGATGTAGCCTACCGTGTCAGTTTCCATGAAATAAAGTTAATTTACATGGTTTAAAAATTAAATTTAATTTCATTGTAATATTATTATGTACCTTTTTAAAATTATATTCTAAAGTTGTCTACTAGTGAGCGCAAAATGAATATTCCACTTAGTTTATCCTATAGTCTTCTTGCGAGACAGACAGGAGACTCGCTTATATAGATTTTAAACATACTTAACACTATCTGTGTCACTGCCATTTCTCACTCACCAAGATGATTTTGGTAGGCCGGTAGACCCTCTGTACGATTTGGATCGCAGACATGGCGGGCTCCCGGCTCAACTACTTAGCATAGCATGCGGATGATAAAGAACGGTCCAAATGTACCTACCCAATAATACTCCAATAATAATCTTAATGAATTTGTGAATTGAAACAAAGAAATACCTACATTAAATGAAATTATTATTTTAATACATTATGACACGCTTGCCGCCGGGGTGAGCGTGTGCTCCCGATGAAGAGTTCCACAGAAGAACTCGAAACGTCGAGCTGCACGGCGATGTGGCTCGTCACCATTCGCACCGGTAAGCCGCTAAATAATTTTAATTATGAGTGACGGTGCGGGACTAAAAACTAGTCTAATTTAATTCGTTAGGAAAACCTGAGAAATATTTATAGTTTTTCTTCAATGTGTTCATTAGTTGATATTTAGCAATTTAAATTCAATACTTATAATTGACTCCTCAGGCTTTTGTTGATAGATGACGTAGTGGATATCGATTGTCATTTGAAGTATGGACATTGACAGTCTATTCTTTTTACTTGTCTCGGGTAACACTAATGTAATGATCCCTAATAGATCTCAGTGAGAGAGCGAATCCGATTTTATGTCTTAGCCTACCTTGAGTTTCACTCCAGCGGCAGTGGAGACGGACTGTGTACATAATTATATACCTATATAATTGGTATGTACTCATGGAGGTAGTACGTGCATACAAGCTGTTCCAATTCGAACTATACTTTTTTTATGTTTAGGTAAATTTTGAATTCATCGCGAATATCGTTTTAGGTAACCTTGAGCGATATTTCCATGGAAACGGTACAATATTTAATTTTTTTTTTGGGATTTTTACTATAACACTTTTGTTGAATTATTGTAAAAAATTATTTGATGCTTGTTTCTTTAAATTTATTACTTCTGATTTATTATATTCCGTTAATTTTCGTATAGTTCTTAGTTATATTGTATGAGAGTATCCAATATTGTTATTGGTACATATTTAAGCACGTAGCAATTCTTTTAAACATAAATTATTATGTTTATATTCTATATCCCTTTTTCTAATTTCTGTTATGACGCAATCTGAAGTGGGATCTCTTGAAAATAAAGCAGCGCAGTCTTAAGCTAGTGAGTTGAGTGGTTTAAACGAGTAAATTTGTTCTAATTAAATGCAAAAATAATTTTAAATTATAAGTTTTGTTTACTATATTTTATGTACAAACAGTTCTTTTTTGTGTTGAATAAATTTTTTAATATAAATTTTGTTTTTCGTTTTACCATTGAGTAAAAATGTGCAAAATGTTCCTGCAACACGAATTTCGAGAACGTTTTCTGCTCACGTTGGACTAATAACTTTTAACAGAAGAGTATACATTAATTGATTTTTTTTATTGTGGGAAATTAAAGGAAATGTCAGATTGGCCGAGCGGGCAAGAGCACGCCTCTCAAGCGGGAGGCGCGGGTTGATATCGCTAATATCGCTAGTATCGTAAATATCGTGAGAAAACCCACTTCCAAGACGGTTGGTCACCGTGAAAGTGTATGAATAAAATCCTCTCATATCATGTAAATGAGAGAGGCCTGTACCCAGCAGTGGGCGAATAAAATGGCTGCAAAAGAAGTCAGAAGAACATGTGGTAAATTTATGTTTTCAGGACTTATTAATCGTAAAATTACTAATTGGATTAAATAATTACGAAAATTAAGAAATCTTGGAAATTAGACATCAAGAGGACTTTCTTGATTGTATTACCGTATTACTTTGCATGTAACCCCGACCAAAAAGTTGAGTTTTCCGGTTTTAATTTTTTTTAGTTTGGAGGACGAATTGTGAGTGTTATTAGCTAATTTTCAGTTTCCTAGAAGAACTGGCAAGAAACAACGCCGGATTATCTTCCTAAACGTTTCGGCTGATGGGGCTGAAATGTTGCATACACTCTCGATCAATTCTCATTTCAAACAACAGACCTTCAGGGGTGTTTTTTTAAAGACCAAACAAATCAACAATCAAATAAACCAATAAACCAACAAACAAACTTTTGCATTTATATCTACTATTATTATGATGATTATATAAATTATTAAATAAAAATAATTTGTAAAACTCAATAACAATTTATTTATTCATATAATTATACATACATACATACATATCGCTCACGCTAAATCCCGACAATCGGGGTAAGCAGAGCAATCGGTGTTGTGCTGCAAGAACTC
>WYDE02199112.1:0-10357 GCA_009867175.2 Adela reaumurella | reverse complement strand
CATTCATTAATAGGGAACGTCTGAACATTCATTGACAAGCAATATGTGAACTTTCATGACAGGGAACAGCTGAGCATCATTGCAGGGAACATCTAAACATTCATTGACAGAGAACAGTTTAACATTCATTGACAAGGAACAACTGAACATTAATTGACAGGGAACATCTGAACATTAATTGATAGTGAACATCTGAACATTAATTAACAGGGAACAGCTGAACATTCATTAATAGGGAACGTCTGAACATTCATTGACAAGCAATATGTGAACTTTCATGACAGGGAACAGCTGAGCATGAATTGACAGGTAATAGCTGAACATTCCTTGACAGGGAAGAGCTGGACATTCTGACGGCCTGTAGTTCTGCCAATCGACACCAGCGGTACCACCTATTCTGCAATAAAGCTTTATGACTAATGTTTCCACCGGGAGATTCAAATTGCTAACCAAACTGTGATTTATTTCAGGCTAAGAACAAAGACAACGTTCGCAAGCTATGGCAGTGGTTCCTCACAGACCCGGAGAGACTGATCGCCAAGATAGACGAACTGCAACGCAAACAGTAAACTATCTTCTCTATGTCTTTCTATTGATGACCTGAGGACTGTTAGGGATAACTAAGTATAAGATGCGTTGCTAAAATCTTTGTACCTCTCCTGTTTTCATAAAAACTTTTGAGCTCTCTAGTTAACTTCCTGTAAACCGCTCTGATGATTTTGGCTCACTTCTCCCAAATATTTATTACTTTACTTCCTTTCGACGTCACCACCCTGAGTTTTGGCTTTCTTCTCCAAAATATATCGTAAAAATTTGTGGTCCCGCTTCGCTCGCTCAATGGCGTGATCACATTAAACTAGAACTTTCAAGGGAATCCACCGCTTGATGGTGTTGGCATACTTCTCCCGAAATTTTAAATATAAAATGAAAAGTAATTGTGATTTATGCAGCTTAGTACACTGGATGGATTTATGTAACAATGGTGTCTCTAAATTTAACTACATTAAATTTAGAAAAACTAGTTCGTGGAAGTGTTGTTTTATTTCATATTATTCTAATTAAACCAACGACCCCTTGATAGAATTTGCTACTAAAAATTTCTCCTGGATCCAAATTATATATTATTTCATACACAGTTTCATACAATGCGAGTAAATAAATAAATATAAACTTTTCTGCTTAGCAGAAGGCGGACTTATTACTGGAGGCAATTTATTCCAGTCAACCTTTATAAACTAACACATTCGTATTGTTAGTGTATAGGATCGAAGTATAAACCTCGCAATCTATGCATGTGGAAGTTGGTGGGTTAATTTGCACAACCTATCAGTTAATTCAAAAGTTGTACTTATTTATTTTTCCTTTCTTAAAATTCACTTTATTGAGCAAAAACATTCTACAACAAAACACTTAAAACAAGCACGAATACATACATTAAAAAGTAAAATATTCGTCCATGAAGGGGACAGGTGGCATGGTCCCCATGACGGATGCAGCGTTTCCCCGGTGAATGGCAAATCATATACGCTGTTTGAAGTATGTTCCAGCCCGACGTTCCCCGGAAGCCTCAAAAATAAATTTTACGATTTGCTTTGAGAAACTGACGGCATCCGGGATCCATGCTCCAAGTGTCTCTAACCGCAAAAGCCACAAACTCATAATTTGTAATAATATCCACCTACTTCTGGTGTTTACGAGGTTGGGCATTCACGGCAGAGAAGCCGGCCTCCTTGCACGAACCGCCCATGTAACTGGGGGTGATGGTGTCAACGCATGTTACGTCCCAGAGTGAGGCTTTCCCATGATTCTACGGCAAAAGGCTCATACCATCCAGCGCTCTCTCATCGGCCCTTAAGAGTCCCGGGGGCTCAAGGATGCAGGGAATACGGGCCGACGCAAGGGAACGCCTGATCGTTTGGTTGAGAGCAGCATGACGGGACCACCTGCCAAGAACTCTGCGTTGCGGAGTAGCCTAGTTGGTGAGTGCACGCCTCTTACTGGAGAGGTCGTGGGTTTGATACCTGGTACAATTTTTTTGGATTTTAAAATCTCGGTTAAAATTTGTGTGCAAAACTACACAGTGAGGAAACACATACACTAACAATACGAATGTGTTGTATGTAGTGTATAAAGGTTGACTGGAAGAGATTGCCTCCGACAAAAGTCCACCTTCTGTTAAGCAGAAAAGTATATATTTATTTTTAACTCCTGTAGCATGAAAGACCGTGGTGTCCTAGAAGGTCAACTTCATCGCCGCACTTACACGTGGTTCACATATCCTAGCTCCAACTCGTAAACAAATACATATATGAAACGAATTGTCGTCGAGCAGAGTACCTAACTGTGCCGATTGTAGAGCTTCCAGCCAAGCACCGTGAAGATGCCAGGATACGCACGAGATCTGCGCTAGTGCCATTCAGCAGAAGAGCGCTACGCGATAGATTTATCAGAGGAACATCCCAGCTTTTTAGAAGAAAATTTCGGTAATAATTTTAATTTTATGGTTGCATTCTCTATATCAAGATGGGTTGATATTTTTAAGTCATTAAAAAGTGGGACTATATCAGGAAGTTTCTTACGAAATACTGTAAATAGGTAGTCGAACCAGGGCGGTGTCACTGAGACTTTTCGGTTCGAAAATTTACCTACAGCGGCCGCTTCCCTCGAAAATTGAAATGTCAAAATGTCAAATCCGAATAGGATTATTCAAATGCCGCATCACTAATTTTAAAGTATATTATGGTTTTAAATTCACATTATGAACTTTAATTTTCAATCGTGGTATGTCCTGCATGACTCTCACAATAATTATAAAAATGTGTAACATTGTAGATACTCGATCAGCAGTTTTGTCAGCGTCGGTGGATCAGTGGTTGCGGTATTCGGTTACCAAAGTTAGGCACTGCCAACGCGGTCAGGTGTGGATGGGTGACCGCTTGACCGTTGATGCTGGCCGTGGTTTGGATTAGAAGTTAAACTGTAGTTCCCTTCCCTCCCCTTACATGGTGGTAGGGTTGAACCTGCCTGGGTTGGTACCAACCTAAGAAGGAAAGTGCAGGAAGAAGAAGGTCGAACGAAGCGGCTATGAAACATAGTTTGTGTTTTCCGTCCAGTTCAGTGTAGCCGGCTGGAATTGGGGGAAGCGCTGACATGGCACCTACCTACATAATTCACCAAGGTGTTTAGGCTGACATCACTGGTACACCAGAAAACTGGTGCATTAGGTGATGTGCCTTCCGTGTTAGTTTCCCTAAAAAAAAATTATAATAATACAATTACGATATTTATTCACACCATGTACATAATATAGCTCTCAATGATAGGTAGGCTATCTTACCTATGTACATACTTTTAGTCACCTTTTAGAGTATACCGCGAGACGATCACAGAATTTCATACAGAAAACATTGGCCGAGTACAATATTGACAGTCAAATATTTCTATCTATTATTAAAATATTCTACCAAAATGTACTGCCACATTCCAGAGTTTTTGAGGTGCTGCTTCTTCCTTCCCCTCCGCTATGGGCTAATAGCTTACGCGTGCATGAAAATGGTAAGATTTCAAGTTTAATCTCGAAAACCATAAACATAATAAAATACTACACGAGAGTTTTCTGAACATTGTTTTAAATTTCGGATAAATTACCCAACACCGAAGTAATTAAAATAATGCGAGGAAACCTACACACTAACTATACGAACGTGTTGTAGTGTTATACTCCCAGGCACGGAAAGTTGCTCACGTCAAATTTTAATTTTTTTTTTAATTCATTATATTTTTGGCTTTAAGAAAAGATTGATAGTTTTAATTTTTGACTAAACGCCTAACGTTAAGAAAAAAATTTCGTACGAAAATATTGATATATTTTGACATACATATACAGGAACGACTGGTCCTAATAAATGTCTCGTTAAAATCTACTCACCTTTAACAAAACATACAACTCAAGACACACAAAAGTAAAAAAAAAAAGACTTGTTGAGGTCGGTGCGAGGCAGGCGCGTTAATAAATTTGACAACGACCTTTTCGTCCGCCTTTCAGCTGGCATAGCGCCTCTCTGAGCGTGGTTTCGTGAGGAGTGGTGCTATTGGCTGTGTCCGATCTTCTTTTGAAATTTGCACACAGCCATCGATGCCGGTTTGTTTAAAAAAAAGACATACCATCTGAGAGTAATAGGTATTTAATTTGTCTGGCACCTACTTCAAAATTTAGATTTTATATATATTTTTTATTACTTTTGTGCGTTTTGAAGTTGGTTGTACTTTTTGTAAAAAAACAATAGTTCATTTTATGTTATTTTTAAAGTAAATGTTATTTTGTATCACCAGCTGGCAATCATATCAGTCACAGTGGTCAACATCGAAGATTTGTCAATGTTCATATTCCGTGACTCCATCGTGACGGTAGCCGTCATCATGCTGTTCATTGACATCGTTTTCACGTCGGTCTTCATATTTGGAGCATCAGCAGTAAGTATACGCTCGACTCCTTAGACTCGATTCTGAGACGCGCTGTAAGCCTAGCTCACGACTCTTGAAGTATCTTGGAACTTAGGAACCCTGAATCCTTTTATTAATTTTTTTTATTATCTTAGCGCGACGGGGCTTTGAATAATGTCCTGAAACGTCGGGTGATTAGCTCCACTGCACGAATGGCTATTCATAATAGCGTTCTGTTCCTACATTGACATATGACAGTGAATCTTGGATATAGCAAAAGCGACATGGAAGTAGAATAAATGCAGTTGAAATGCGTTCATCGAGAATTGATTGGATTGAAAGAAAACATAGCGACAAGGATAGAGAAAGGTATGCTTAGATGGTTTGGACACATGGAGAGAATGAATGGTGAGAGAATAACAAAACAAATATATGAAGTGAATGTGGAAGAAAGGGTCGAACGGGGCCTCCCTAGGTGAAAATACTATGACAAAATAGGTACCCTTTTACCGAAAGGGCAAACACGCAGCACCCGTAACCGGCGTGCATGTATTAAGGTTGTAAGACAGTGGACGAAGCAAAGGATTCATGTCAGGAGCGTGTCAAATGGCGCTCAATGGTTTCTGCCTGTCACTCCCAGAGAGGCTGCATGACAAATTTAGGTGAGATCGGACCACGGGAAGTGCACGGACCAACGGACGGACGAACTAACTGCATGGATCATTCTATATTGCCCGTCCTACGTAAAACGCGGACGGCCAAAAAGAGCGTACAACAGCATAAGTATCTATTGGTATAAAGAACTTTATTTTAGACTCACAATTATTGTAGTACCAGTTGATGGAAAAAAAATCTAATTTAAATTGCATTCTTGTTCAGCAGATGCCACAAATGGCGATCTGCAAAATGAAATTTTTAACAGTATCTTCCGGTCAACAGACCATGATCGGCGCAGATCAGAAACAATTAATTATTGTTTTTTTATTTTTTGTATAATTTCAGAAAATGCCCAAACTCTTATTGGTCTACATGTGGTACTGCATCGTATCACCTGTTTCAATCATATCGCTGAGGGTCTCCTTCTACGTGAAACTGATAAAGCTGAACGATTCCTTGAGACTTCATGAGATTCAAGCTCTGGAAAGGGAGGTCGCGTGGTTGCTGGTTTTAATTTGTAAGTTTCCACGTACATATTTTATACATACCCATTTATGCTCTCGAGAATAGATTTTCCTCCCACCTCATATATGAGAATAGTAACAAAAATAAAAAAAGTAACAAAAATTTAAAAAAGTAACAAAACTGAAAAAAAATACAAAACGGACAATAGTAACAATACTGACAACAGTAACAAAACTGAAAATAGTAACACTGATAATACCAAGACATTGTCTAAGTGTTTTGGCGAAACAATAATCTCCAATTTGAATTTATTTAAATAAATTAATTTTAATCGTTAGATACTAATAACGCAGCAAAAATGTTGACAGGAATCCTAAATGTTCCTCCTAAATGTTGACGGAGTCTCACCATGCATGTGTGTTGAAGTCGTTAGTCTGTGCAGAGGGAAGCCGTAGTCCGATCTCAACGGAATTCTGCACACACCTTCTCCTAGTTACAATAAGAAAGAATCAGGGACCGCAAATCGCGTAATTAGTACTTTATATGTATATTTTTTTGGGTTTTGTAATGGAGAAAAACTCGCAGTGTACTTTCTCATTGACAACTATAGCGTACTGGACATTGTTAATTACTTCGTAAATTCTAAGATATAGGTGTGCGTCGTTGGGCTGCACCTCTGTGTTGACCTGGCCAGCGCCATTTGTCGCGTTAAACATTAAAAAAATGTGCAACCATTTAGATCCAAACCTTGCCTTGGGACTTCGTAAGAGAAACTTATGGCGGATAGGAACACCACCTAAGGCTATTAGAAAATGCACGCCATTATAACTAGAGCAGCCTAAGGGTTGGAAACTACTGCATAATATAAAGCAATACATTTTCTATCAAGCGCACGCTTTTCGATATGAAATTTTTATCTTTTTCTAAACAAACTATGAGTTTTTCGATTTTTTCGAAATTTGCTTCCCCGTGAACTTTGCATAAAAAGATAAAAAAATTCTAAAATCGAAATGTGGTTTACTTTACTAGTATAGTTTGCATAGAAAAAGAAAATATAAAGAAACATTTTTTTTAAATATTTTGCATTAGTTTTCAGCCCTTCTTATACTGGTATTCTTCTGTCGGGGTATGTTTTCAAAAATTACATTCAGCTTTCATACTTGCCATTCCAAGCTGACACTCAAAAGTACATGTGATTATGTATTTCTCTTGCAGTATTCCAAGTGTACATCGTCTTCGCCATAAGAAGTGAGGCCGTCAAACTTAACAAGAAGAGCGAAGAAGCCGCAGTCCGATACCGAGCGAAGGGCGATCCTGCTCCAACTGTTTAGCGACAATATACGGCGATCCTACTCCAACTGTGTAACGACCTAGTGACATTATACGGCGATACTACTCCAACTGTATAGCGACAATACACGGCAATCCTGCTCCAACTGTGTAGCGAACTAGCGACATTATACGGCGATACTATTCCAACTGTATAGCGACAATATACCGCAATACTGCTGCAGCTGTATAGCGACAATAAACGGCGATACTACTCCAACTGTATAGCAACTATATACCGCAATACACCCCAACTGTATAGCGACAATATATGACGATACTACTCCAACTGTATAGCGACAATATACCGTAATACTACTGCAGCTGTATACCGACAATATACCGCAATACTACTGCAGCTGTATAGCGACAATACATAGCGATACTACTCCAAGTGTATAGCGACAATGGAAAACCTTGACGCCGTTACCCTTAGAAGTGCCATTAGGCATGTCAACTACTTCGAACGCACATCGTATTGCCGTACTTGATATTTGTAACCTCAAATAACTCAGAAAGTACGATATACGAGTATATTTCAACAAACTGAAAAGTCTTCTACTGCCAATGAAACACACTATCTACTTGTACAACTTCAGAAATAATTTTATAGTATTGATGGCAATCACAGCAAAACAAAACTTTTTCTTTTATTTTTAAATATAGTACAACAAATATTATCTTTCCTGCCCGCTATTATGTTCGCTGTAATCGTAAATAAATCTACTTTCAAAAGAAGCTTACTTATTTTACCTATCCATTTTAGAAATTAATAATAATTGTGGAAAATAAATAAACTTGGCGCGACCACTCTCGCAAGTGCGACTTTTTTACTGGATTGTGTCCAGTAATAAAACACGACGAAGCGATGTTCGTTCAAACTATTGTATTCTGTTGATGAATCTTTTATCTTTCTTTCTACCCTTTCTCACCCTTGAAAATAATTGTATAATCGGACGAAATGACAAAATTTTACTTCATTCCATGTACAAACAACCTTGCGTGCCGTCCGGGCGGCTTTTACATAGCAAAAGCAACATCATGGGATTTTTGAAATGTCACTTTTATATATTGACATAGATTTGGAAGTCCTCCATTGAATTACCAGATTGACTTGCGTAAAGAACGTTTGTTTTAACAAACATAGTGTGCGGTCCACGACACGGGCATTTTATTCAACTACAGCTATACCCTGAAGCTTTGCAATACCCTGTCACAAATGGGGATGTGCCGAGTATGGACCCCACAATCAATATGTTTATTCGAGAAGAGTTCTTTGCAAAAATTAATCTGGTAATTCAACGGCGGACTGTCAAATCTATGTCAACATATAAAAGTCAGATCACTTCACATATTGCAAAAATATCTTGACTCCCGTGCATATTCACTAAACACTGGGTTTCTGAAAATGTATTGAGAATATTCCAGTGAAGTATTTATTATAGGTAGCCGAAACAATTACCTTTCCATTGATACATAGAAATCTAAGATAATTTACCAATAAATCATTGAAGATACTTCTCTTTTCGCGCCTACGAGTAATGGCGCGACTCATAAATGGAACCCACATTGTGGCTCACCACACGCAAGACTGTCTGCGAGGAGGAGACAGCCCAGTGTGTATCATAGGTTAAAAAAGGTAATAGATTTATTCAATAGATAATTGACCAGTCAGTTGTCGGGTGTAGCAGACCATAGAAAACGATACCACAGTGATCACTGATCAATGATCACGGTCGTTCGGGAGGCACATCGCAAGCAGTCATAGATAATGCATCATTTCACCTGTCAGCCTATGCAACTTTGTCAAGGTCTCAATAGGGACTCGGTTATATGGCACGTGCAATACTTGAACTTACGGTTTCATTGTAAACTAACACACCGAAGACCTTAAAGAGAACTAGTGTTGCGACTTAGTAGACTGGACAGTGAGAAACGGTTTCAAGACTTATCTCTTCACCATGGAAGTCGGAGCAAGAGGACTAACAGCGAATTCGCTCCACAGTCTCTTCAAGAATCCAGACCTGCCAAGATCCACGCATATTACGTGAAAATGTAGAACTGAGGTCGAGAGCAGAACTGGCGTTTCTTTGCGTCCTAGTCATCGCAGACTAACTGATGACTGCTTGATGTTAGCCGAAACACCACACGCGCTGAAGAGCTACATAGTAGTCACTCGCTCCTCGCAGCCTCAATTAAAACCATCCTCTAATGCCAATAGGCCCGGATATGCTCGGAGAAGGCATTGCAAGCACATGTCCAACACGTTTCCTTCATCTGATAAATATGAGGACTTACCTTGAGCAGGCGGTTGTGTTTGCTGGCGTTGTCCGGGGTGAGTAGCTTGACGGGACCGCCCGGCAGCCACGGCCACTGAGACTCCTCAGATTGTCCATCCTCCTTTATCATGGAAAATATCAAAACAAACATCATACTATTGTTTGTGTTGATACAGCATACCTAGATGGAAAAAATACTGTTGTTGTTCTTGTTACAGCATACCTAGATGGACAAAATGCTATTGTTGTCGTTGCTACAGCATAACTAGATGGAAAGAATACTATTGTTGTTGTTGTTACCGCATACATAATATGGAAAAAAATACTATTCTTGTCGTTCTCACAGCATATCTAGATAGAAAAAACACTATTGTCGTTGTTTGTTACAGTATATCTACACGGAAATAAATACTAATTAATGTTGTTGTTACAGCACACATAGATGAGTGTACCATTTAATCAACAGTGGATAACATTCACCCAAGACATCTACGGTAGCTCGTAAGTCTGCCCCAGACTATTCAAATTGCTCAGGATCCCTCAAGTATTCACTTTCTAAAGTACGAATAGGCTTTTGAGGAAATCGAGGTCATACACCCTGCTGTTGCAATGTGCAAGTGCAAGTGCAATGTTTTGTTTGCTACTGTTTTTGAAACTGTAATTGATTATAACTATTTTAAACTTCATGGAATTTAATTTAAACCAAACATTAATGGATTTAAGACTACAAGTCTGAGTTTTGGCAAAGTGGGGCCATATGCAATGCTATACGTGGAATACTTACTGTACTGAATATCCTCCTGCGAACCCTTTCATACTCCTCCTCGCGCTGCTCGAAGGACTTGCTCCGGAGCGCCGCGCCGCCGGCAGCCGCGCCGCTCCCCAGCACCTCGTCCAGCGAGTGTGCCGACCTCTTAAGGATAGACCTGCGTTCAGTCACATTATTCCCAGGTCAGACATTATTCACAGGTCAGACATTATTCCCAGGGCAAACATTATTCCCAGGTCAGACCTTATTACCGTTGGTTAAGATAAGATAAGATAAGATATTCTTTATTATTTGACTTTTCAGCATTAAGTATACATATTTACAAAACAAGCTTAAAACCGGCACGATCAAAGGGGGAAGCACTGACATGGCACCTAGTTCACCCGGTGTTATGGGCTCACACCAGACGTTGTAG
>WYDE02199101.1:0-10358 GCA_009867175.2 Adela reaumurella | reverse complement strand
GTTTTAAAATAATGAAAACTTTTTTTTTAATGATGGCGAATAGTTCATATCATCTTTTTATATGCCGAACTAGCCCCGGGTATCTATATATCTGCACTCAGTATAGGAAATATATACCTGCGAAGTGTGGGAAGACGACATCGGGTACGTCGCGGGCAAACGATGGATTCGTGTTGCCGAATGCCGGGTGGATTGGAAACAAATTAGAGAGGCGTATGTCCAGCAGTGGACGGTTAAACGCTGATGATGATGATGAAAAAGAAGCAACAGGAAATGCAGACAGGCAAAATAGTTGTGAATGTGCTGTTTTATGTGATCCACAGCACAAGATTCAGACGATGAAGAGAATACTATCAGTTCTCTCGTAGATTTTAAGGAGGAACACGCCATCCTGGACAAGATGAGGGTCAAAATGGAGAAATATAATGAGCTCAAGAAGAAGTCTATGAGTGAGTATCTATACATAAACAAACACAATTCAAACATACCAACTCTAGAGTCCATGTACGAGTATGTATGTGTTATCACTAGGGCGTGCACCTGGTGTCCCGGTTTTTCAGGGTTTAAAAAAAATGGTAATTCACAGACTCTTCAAGAACCAGCGGGTTCATTATGGGGAGTCCGTACGTATGTTTTTAGCGCCGAGAGCGCTCTCAGCGCTGAAACCGTCCGTATGGAATCCCCTGAATGTAGGCCCAGATCGGAAATCGTAATGCAATCGTAATAATTCTCAGATTCTCAATTTTCGAATCCCAAAAACATCCCTAATGGAATCACTCAGTATCTGTCTGTCTGGATGTCACAGACGCACATTTCTCCATCAAAAACGTGTCCAAAATTCTGAAAACAATCAGGTGTACTATAAATATTATTATGTAGATGTGTCGAAAATTATAACCTTGCAATTGGTGTGCAAAAAAAAATGTTCAAACTAATTTAATAGAAATGCAAAATGCATACAATCGTAATAATGGAGTCAATGTTTTATTTGTTTATTGGCTGAGCGAAGCGAAGCGAAGCCTCGTACTCGACAAGGGTCAAAAAACTTTTGCCGTCTGTCTGTTTGTCCGCGCAACTCCTCCTAAACGGTTAAACCAATCGGGCAAAAATGTTATAGGTTCATTCTATATGTGGATAGCTAACCATACACTGATTATCAACTTCCTAGAATAAATAGCAAGAAACTTCGCTGGAAATGTTTCTTAAACGGTCGATCGGGCTGAAATTTTGTAGCTTCATTCGATAAGACAATAGCTCACCACGTACCCATTTTCAAGAAGAACTGGCAAGAAACCAATATTTCAACGTTTATCTTGAGGATCGCAAAGCCTGTTACGACAAAACTGGCATCTCTTGCAGCCTCGTACCAATTATGGATAGGTTCGTGGAGGGAGTCACTGAGTTCAGGTAGTGCACGTACGAGTAATAGGTCTCTCTCGCTGATGAGGCCCTAATACCCTGTCTTAAATGGGCCCAGGAAATGCTCTTGGTGAAGCCATTGCAAGCTGAGTATGTTTCTCTCTTGTTTAAGAAGGAAAAGCAGGTACAGACATAATTTAAGAAATATTAAAGACAATAGATAATATAGTTCTTCGCCTGCACCCATGTTGTTTTTCGCCTGCACTCACATAGTTCTTCGCCTGCAACTATTCATGATACCTCACTTAATTTACTAGGTTGACGTGTGAGGTTTTACTCTGTCAATAGTGTCAGGTGGATAAGTGCTTTCTGATACTACTTCCAAATTCTGAAGAACCGAAAAAAAGAGTATTTAGTTACTCAATTCTTTGTAAAAAAAGAGTACTTAGTTACCGAATTCTTTGTAGGAACCGTAAGCAATATTTTAAATTCTTAACTTAAATAATTGCTGGTTCTGTATCTCTCAGGTTTCACTCTCTATTTTATTTCATTACTTTATTTCACTTACTCAATTAGGGTCAAAACAATTTTCGTGTTGTTTGTCTGTCTGTTTGTCTGGTTTGTCTGCTTGTCTGCACAACTCCTCCTAAACGGTTCAGCCGATCGGGCAGAAATGTTGTAGATTCATTCTATATGTCAGTAGCGTACAATACAACATATTTCAACTTCCTAGAAGAACTGGCAAGAAACTTCGCTGACAATTTTTGAACCCCGTCTAGAGTATCGCGAAGCCTTTTTCGACAAGACTGGCGTATATCTACCTTATGAAAACCAGTAGAACTAGTCACCTGATTTTTCAGGATATTAATGGCTGAGCAAAGAGAAGCCTCTTACTCGACTGTGGTCATAAAAACTTCTGGTGCCTGTTTGCCAGTTTTTCTGTTTGTTTTTTTTTCCTTTCTTGTTTGTTTTAGGTTCATTCTTTATCCCAATTACTCGCCACACATCAATTTTCAATATCCTTGAAGAACTGGCAAGAAACTTCCCTGAACATTTTTCAACGCCACTCACAAGGATCGCGATGCTTGTTACGAGACTGGCGTACATATACCTTGTATTTATTATACTTTTGCATTATGTTATTTCAGTGAGAAGAGCAAAGAATGGAAAGGAACGGAAGGCATTGGAAAAAAAGTGGAAACAAGATATTGAAACACGTGAGAAAGTTGCCTCCAAGGTTACCGAAGGTCTGAAAAACTTGGTGACTGGTGAAATCGACAAAACTCAGTTTGATGAGTTTAGAGGTAAGATATTAAATCACTACCTATTTAAAAATTAAACATCTGGAGCCTTTCTGTCTGTCTGTCGTTCTGTTTATCCGCTTATAACTTAAGAACCACTGAACCAATTATAATACAGTTTTTTCTACAAATATCTTTATTCTTCTCATCATTTATAGGCTACTTACAATCTTACAATCACCCTAAGTAACTAGAGAAGTAATATGAGAGAAAACGGGGAAAATTTTCTGGCGAAGACATTAATTTTATTATTACTGAAGAACCACTGACATGATTTTAATGCAGTTTATTTCTCAGTGTAGCTGCATTATAAGAGTACTATAGATTTCTTACCATCACTCTAAATCGCCTATGGGGTGAGAAGAGAAGTCCAATGTGAAACAGGTAAAAAAAGCGGTTGTCAAACGAGATGCTATTTTTCTCCCAGAAGTTATTATTCGAACTTTTACGTGGAATGCGATGGTGGACTTTTACGGCAAATGAAATGGTTTCACATTTGACATCTCTGCTCACCCGGGCGAGCGTGATAAGTAATCCTAATAAATAAAGCAGAAATTTTTTAACTACCCATGTAAAGATGTATGTATCTATGCGACCCGTTCGAGCTTTCCTTCCACATTCGCTTCATATATTTTTTTTTAAGTCTCTCACCATCACTGTATCCGTGTGTCCACACCATCTAAGCATACCTTTCTCTATCCTCGTCACTATGTTTTCTTTCAATTTATTGTTATTGTTTTGTGTCTCAGTGCAAGCTGAAAAGATTGAGAACTTGAAGAAGGTGGCTATTTGGTCTGAAGTGAAGAAGGGAAAGTACTTAGTGAGCGCCAAGTAAGTATAAATAAATAATTTAACAACATAATGGGAGTGTTAGTTTATGGGATTAACTCATGGAGTTACGGAATGAAACAAAGTCCTCATAGTAGTTAAAATTATGCTCTTTAACTTATTAATTGGTCTGCCAGCTTGCAGCCATGAGGGTTTTGCAACCCAACCAATTTTTTACCATTAAATTATTTACCTTCTTTTTTTCTTCATTGCAGCAATTTTATTCGCCCCACTGCTCTCATGTATGAGAGGAATTAGTCATACACTTCCACGGTGACCAACCGGCTTGGAAGCGGCGATGTTTTCCTTCAATGGTCAGCAGTCATTTCAGCACAATTTCTAAAGTTATAAATATTGTGCTCCCAGTGGGGATCGAACCCGCACCTCCCGCTTGAGGCGTCCTCTTCCTCGCCTGGCGAATCTCACATGCTATTTATTACCTAAAAAATTTCGCCATTATTAAATATACACTGCATTAAAAATACAAATATAAATATATTAAAAACACACTCCAGTATTTACCTAAATTATTTTCTGATAGACGGATAGAATTCATTTTTTAATATTTCAAGCAATAATAGATGGCACTGTTGAGCCTTTTTCTTCTGTCTATAAGAAATTAATATTTTAAATGTAAATAATGTGAAATTGGTTGGATTGCAAAACCCTCCAGGCTGCGAGCTGGTAGAGCAATTAAAAGTTAAAGAGCATAATTGTAGCTTGTACGAGATCTTGGTTTCATTCAGTGAATCAATCGTGCATAACCATAAAGTGGCCGCCCAACGTATAACTTGAACTATGGGTGTTTCATTCATGAGAAATAGAAATGTAAAATACGATCAAGACCGTGCATTGTTCATGAAGATTTTGAATGTGAGTGAACGCATTAGTTCGCAAAGTTTGCTAGGTTTTCCATTCAATATCTGGGCAAACTCGTAGGTACACATGCAGGTTTCTAATACCTATACTACGAACATACATAACCTATTGAAAGATCGGCAAGGATCGACGCTAAGGTCATATATGTAGAGAGCTTCGAAAGCTTCACTGTGTAGGCATCCTACAGAAAGTGGGCTTGTTGTTGCTCCACGTCATAGTCATCAATTCTGACTAGCTGCGGAAGGCTTGCATCGAGCCGAAACGTAACGTAACATACTGGAGAACTATAAAGTAACCATTCACTACTCCTCGACATCGTTTAACACCCTCTACTGCCAATGGGCCCGAATATATTCAATGAAGCCAATGCAAGGTTAGCTCAACCACTTCCTACTATGAAGACATAAAGCAGAATCCACATTATAAGACAAAACATACCGAGGGCTCTCCAAGCAGAACCCTTGCCGACACTTTCTCGCCAAGAGAGTTTCGCCAGTTGTAAATGCTGTCTCTGTAAAGATAATAGTTTAAAACTCAAACTCAACAATCATTTAAGTGATCATTCACGAGCGAGCGAGCAGAGTTCGTTCTTTCATTCAGCCTGACTGGCGACGCTGCCTGCCGCTGTTGTCGGATTGCTCCGCAGCTGCACCATCGCCGTATGAAACTCGCGCGTAATTTGCAAGTTCTGCAAAGTTTCTTTGATAGAGATACGTATTCATTAGCCTAAATTCAGATATTCGTACATTTGATCTCAAAACTTTTATTTATGAATGTGTTTTTTTTTAAATGGATGATATATACACAGAATGTTCCGATGTACAAAGGATGCTTGTGAGTAGGTATCGTAAAAGCATTCTGTGATCTTCAAGGCGACACTGTTGCTTTATAGGGGCACTGGTATAGGAAAATGGGGGACATTTTAAAAAAAAAAGTTCAATAGTATGTCTTTGGTGTACATATATGCCTAAACTGCACCTACCTGCCAACATAATATGAGGTAGGACTGGTGAGACGTAATTAAATTTCGATTACTAATTTGCTTATCATTTGAATCGAATGCCCGTGTCGTTTCGCGTCGCTTCTCCCGCAACGCCCCCGCGGACGTGTCTCTTCCGACATCCGCCGCGCGGCGCGCCAACAGAGGTGGGTGACCCACACGTTCGCCAGATGACAATCGCGCGCAGTCTGTTGTATCTGACTTTTGATTTTTTTGGTTAAGCAATATGGTTTCTATTATCAAATATACTATGTTTTTAAACCAAATATATAAATTGAAAAACCAATGCTCAAAAAAAATCATTTACTTTTTCGGTATCAGTATATGGCCCAGAATAGCCCTCTTTCGGGAATTTCGCCTATGGGGGTTAACACCGTGTATTAAAATAATAATAAACTTATTTTTAGATGGGCAGATATTAGTATGTTATTATTTAATTCAATTTTGTCTTTTAGAATGCATATGTGAAAGTTAAGTACAAGTAGCTACTAACTCAAAAAATTTGTTTATGTCATATTATTGAGGTAGGTAGACAGAAAAGGGCAGATCTATAATGATAAAATCTAATTCAATGACAATTTATTCGAAATTTGAGCTATAATAAATATTCGAAAAAATTCATGCATACTCATTGACATTTTCAGAGAGAGAGAGAAAGATGCCTCCACGCTCGTTCAAGGCAGAAATGAGCTTGATGACGACGATGACTACAGAGATGGAGACATTGATCTAGACATAGAACCCGTCATCTTAAATCTCATGACTACCAGTCGTGTCATTCAGCCCCCTAGAGAAATCACAGACATGGTTAAAGAGAAAATGGTGCTTTGTCGCGATACAGTGGAAGATCATTTATCATCAGGAGAAGTCGATGAAAGCAGTCAGGAGTCCATATGTTACAGTGAGTAGTTTCTCTTTTTAAGCAATGGCAATCAAGGTCCACCATATATTTATTTTTATGTTCCATACTCAAATGATAAATAAGTTTCTCATGTAAATAAGCTTCCCACAACAACCCTGTTGTTGTTGTTTATGTTTGGGGGGGCTTATGCCTTGCGCGAGGTTCCCTCCAGCGGGGTCCGTTACGCAATACTCTTATTTCTCTCACTACCCGAGCCAACCTATTTTCTCTATGAAGGAGAAGATTCGCTTCGGGTGTATACAGACTTGTGCGAGCGACGTCGGTGAACAACAACCCATATCTACTTTCCTTCAAGCTGGTATGGGACCCCCGAGGTGAAATTGGCTGCATCGGAGCATGCGCTCCTTCCCCTCTGATCCTGCCACCAATACTGGTGTAAATAAAAAATAATAATAGAACAAGTGTAAACTTTGGAACGTATACATGCCGGCCCAACTATACAGCATGCTTGACTATTACGCCAATGCCGTACAGCAACAGCACGTACTGGTCAAGTCATTTTACTAGAACCAATTGAGCAATTAGTACTTTAAGTAGTACCTATTTTGTTTATTTCAGAAAGCAAAATTTAAAATTTGTGTGAAGGGCTGATTATTTAGAGCTATTAAGAGTACTTAGGGCCTTAGGAGACTTAGGTGCCATGACAGGATACCATGATGCAAACAAAAGTCACCTTCATATTTTTTCAGTTCCTCCGTCGTACCCAACCATGGAGATTGATGATCATTCTCAACCAGCGTCGCCGAGCGTTGCTAATGCTGCTAAAAAGGAAATGGACCAAAAGCCAGGACCTTCCGGTCTCAAGTGAAAAATTAAGAGACTTGATTGTGACTCATCTGATTACAGCAACCCTGTCTGTGTGAGAATCAAGAAAATTATTGTTATGATGACAATTAATTTCAATCTTCAAATTAATGGTGGTTTCAAATGCAGTGGTGTAATTTGTCAAATCATCAGATGACAGCCACTTTTTTTGTATAATTACTAATTACATGAGAATGGAACACAGTTGCGATGACGACAAATAATGTCATTTTTACAATAAATTGTGGTTGAATTCTTATTTTATGGTTTTTATTTTAAATTATTATTTAGATAAGCTGGGTGGCATTTGGGAATGTCAGTCACATTTCATTGAAGGCAAAAGTTTTCAATATTGTGTCCTGCCTCCAGGGCTGTGCGAAGGGGGGACGAAGGGGACCATTCGATCGCCACGATTTTGTGCTGGTATAGGGGGCAGAATCTGGCTTTGCCCTGGGAGCAGAATCTGGTTTTGTCCCGGGCTCAGTTTCTCCCTCGTACGGCGCTGCGAGCCTGCAATAATGACGTATGCCGCGCAAATCGTGAACTTCACATTTAAAGTCGCCCCGGTCACAATGGAATTTATGATAAGGTGCGTTGTGGTAATTTTGAAAATGGGGTTATTCCGAAAATTACTAATACTTGCCAAACTAGCCAATATTTTATGATCTGTCAACATTCACCTAGTTGCCACATTATCCTTCTCCTCCGCTTCAGTAGCATCAGGGCGCTACCGCTTAGGGCACGAGCACTTTGAGACATTTTTCCAAATATGAGCTTTTTTTGGAGTAGTTTGGATTTCAGATTTACCCCAACATCAATATCTCGGAAAATGGTTAAGTTAAATGATTGACTGTTTGTTATACCGATAGATTGTCGTTTTTAGTGGCTGTTTGAAGAAGTTAGAATGCCCTAGCTGAACGTTTAGTGTTTTTTTCGGAATTGTCCCTGCGGCGGGTAATTCCGAGTCACTAAAGTATCACAGCAAGCGATCTCGAATTCCTCTCTATTTCAGGTGTAAAGCTTTCAGACGGTACCATTGTACATCATTATGCACAGGGCTGCGTTCAGTTAAACCATTTGATCCAGATTAAGATCAAGGTGGCAGACATCGGCATAATTAAGTATTGGTATTGGCATTGCTAGTGCATCTCGACTCTTGTGAACGGGCGCGTTGCCATGAAGAAGCAGCACACCTTTTGTTAGTTTTCCTCTTCTTTTTTCTCTGATAGATTCTCTAAAATGCTCGAGAAGAGTTGCGTAGTATTGTCCCGTAATGTAATTTTTGGATTTCTGGTGTGGTCACCTCGATGGGCCGCCCAGGCTGTGGATCGTCGTCAAGCGATTCTTTGCCATGCTTGAACAGGCTTTGTCACTTGTAAACCATGGTTTTACCAGGGTAAGTGTAAACTGAAGACATTTCCTCCAAAATGGTTTGAGGATGTTTTTCTTGCTTTGTCAGGAACTTGATTATGACGCGGTTCTAGATTTTTTCCATACTCAACGCTTTCTTCTGGATTGCCTTGCTTCATCGACGAATCTCAAAGATTAATGAGACAATTATGATAAGACTTGGTATTTATACTATTGATGAGTCACACAAAAGATGCATGTGCGCGACATTCCCCATCCCCCACCAACTCCTCCATTCCGCAAACTTAATGAAGCACCTCGCTGTGTCACTGACATTGACAGGTGATGTGACCATAGTAGGCAGACCCCCAATGGGACGTCTATTCCCAGTAGTTCCGTGGTACAGTTCCGTGGCGGAACTACTGAGACAATTTTTTCCCATTAGTTCCGCGGAACTAATGATACACATAATTTAGTCCCATTAGTTCCTATCTATCTGAAATACGTACAGTTAAACATAAAATAGCTCAATAGGTTTACTTAAAAGAAGGTCACCTATATCTTTGTTATATCATAATGTACCTATGTATGATGCAGTTTTGTACTGGCCGCTTTTGTCTCTGGTACAATTATCATCCTTTGACATTGCCAATATTATGTCACGCAAGATTTTTTGTAGTTTTTAGTTGTTCTTGTTGTATTTGTAGAAGTTAGTGTAGTGTATTTCCCTAGTTTCTCGTCGTGTCGGATAAGCGAAGTGAGCATATCTAGGTCACAGTTTTACGTTATGATACCATCACGGTAGGTGCGCAGGGGGCTGAGCATACATACCCGTTTCCCAGTGGGGTAGGCACAGACAACGGGTCTCCACATACTACGATCCTGACACACCTCTGCCGCTTCTAGCATGATCATAATATTCTTCATACATGCTCGTCGGTTACGAGTATTGCACACTTGTCCCTTTTGGAGCAGATCCTCGATCTTTTCTAGGTTCGTACGTCTAGGTTGACCCTTCCCGACTCTTCGCCACAAACTCGTTCCTGACAAAACACATTTTCCTTTTAGTTTTTACGCTCAATTTATACGGCATTCTATGTTATATGGCGACCATGAGTGATCGTACTAGTGAAAATCTATGAACTAGTGGTATTGATGTCCCCCGGAACTAGTACTAGTGGTGTCGAAATAGTGACAAGGGCCGCGGCTGCGTTCTGATAGAAGACGGATATAAATGATATTCATTACATTCTCATTATTGAAATAGCCAAATCCTCTGGAGGTGTGCTAAACATAAAAGATCGAATGTGCCGGTTCTATTACCACCACTGTGGATGAAAAAAATGTTGTAAATCGTAAGCAACACAAGGATAGTTGTACACGAGATTTCAACAAATGTTTGATGATAACTAACATGAGTAACTGTATGGACGAAGCTGCAAGAAATGAGGAGACAGTGCCTGCTACATACAAGAAGACTGTTGCGGCTTTAAAAAATACTGGTATAGACCTCATTAGAGAAATACCCCCATTTCATAAGATCAAATCATCCATGTATAGGCGAAGAAATAAAAAAAAAATATGGTTAACAAGATGAGCTACTAGAAAGCATCAGAAGTAGAAGTTCCAGAGTCTTTTAGTGATTTCTTAATGGCAGATTATTATGATACTGAAGATGATCTACGTATTTTGGTTTTTTGCTCAAGTGAAGCTAAGGAGCTTCTTAAAAACGTTACCGTTTATTTAAGCGACGGTACCTTTAAAATTTGTCCGAAGCCATTCCAGCAACTGTACACTTTGCACGGGGATATAGGGAGTACATTAGGCACAACAAATATATATAGTACCTCTAGCTTATGCACTTTTAAACAAGAAAAATAAAATAGCCTACACAATTTTGTTCAACTTAATCAAA
>WYDE02199091.1:0-10359 GCA_009867175.2 Adela reaumurella | reverse complement strand
TGGCACGTGGAGATCCGTTGTCTCTGCCTACCCCACCGGGAAACAGGCGTGACGCTATGTATGTATGTATGTATAAATTTGGAAATTAAATGATGAATTCCCGATACTTTTTTTTGACTGAATGTATATGCCGTACATTTTTAACAATTTCATTTCTTTGAATGAAGGAGCACAGTGTGAATCCCACTTTGCTTTAGTCATTTTTCTCACCGCTCTTTTCTGTAATCTAAACATTCTGGGCGCGTCCTCCGAATTACCCCAGAACTCCATATAATGAATGCCATAGAATAGTTCATAACAGAGTAGAAATAACCGAAGAAGAACGCACTCTGGAGGGTGTTGAGGTCAGAGATTCTCGATAAAGTTATCAAATAATAGCATGCCTTCGATAATCTGTCACACATTTAATTTATATGCTCGTCCCATCTCAGATGGTCATCTAAAGTGAAACTCAAGAAAAAGTCCCATCTGGTTCCGATTTTTGAAAATTTCAAATGCTATATTCATTTAAAAGGTATAGTAATATTACTATCGCCTACTCGTATCTGTATTTTGTAGATTACTCGTCTAACTGGTTCGGGTAGTATAATGCAGAGAAATAAAGAATAACCAAGCATTTTTATGACGCCATACCTATTTAGTTATACGTTATTTATTTTATTTACGTACAAACTCCGGTACGGATTCTGGAAACTTACTTGCCTTTTTTGATATTTTATTTATACTGTTACGTATTAACTAATTTAGCTATTCCACCAGAATCATGTCCTGGTGGAATAGCTAAATGGAGGAAGAGTAGTAGTATTATAAAATGTGTTAAGTAAATTTTTGGAGCGAATGTGAAAGAGTCGGAAAGGGTCGCCCTAGACGCACGTATCTGGAACAGATCGAGCATGTGCTCCAAAAGGCGCAAGTGCGCAGTAAGTACCTTTAACCGACAAGCATGTATGGAGAACATTATGAGAGTGCAAGAAGCGGCAGGAGGCGGCGGAGTGAAGAATAAATGTGAAGACAAGAATGTGGATTGAAAAAGGGCAATAGCGACAAGGATAGAGAAATGTATGCTTACATGGTTTAGTTAAAAGAGCATTGAGAGAATGGATAGTGAGAGAATAACCAGACAAATATATGAAGCGAATGTGGAAGGTAAGGCCGGACTGAAACGCTATCGGCAAACATATCAAGATAAAATACGTAACCCTTACGGAAGGGGCAAGTTTGCAGGACCCGTAACCGGCGTGCACGTATAAAGCGATGTATGACAGTGGATGAAGCAAAGGATGTATGTCTGGAACGTTTCAAATGGCGCTAAATTTTTATGATGGTATGATGTAGGTATTTAATTCGATAATTACGTACACGCTAAGAAGACGGTTACTATAAGGTCAAGGTTTAGATGGAATTATTAGAAGTATTTAGTATGGAATAATTTTGCTAATTATTAATCACTCATCATAAATATTCATTGGCTTCCCCGCAACATATTGGAACCGGTCACCGGCTAATGTATAAACCGTGTATTTTTTAACTCTTTTATTATTTTAGCTACATATTGATTTTCTAATACAAACAGAAATTCTGTACAACTGGATTTGACACTGCGCCTCTTAATTTACTTCGAACAAGCTCTGAGGAGTTTGTTCGAAGGGATTCTGACCTCACTGTATCGCCATAGGTCCACATTGAATGCATCCCTTTACTGTAGAGCTGCCTGAGGTGCGGAACAAGCGCTCCAGCGTGTCCTTTATTCCGCACTGCCAAACTCTGGAATACACTTCCTCCCGATGTTCTCCCTGCAGTTTATGACCTGGGATCCTTCTAGAGAAGCGTAAAACGACACCGGGTCGCGCCGGCACGGCATTAGCAGCCCCCATACGATACCGAGTGCTTTTGGCGTCGTCTGTATATATTCCGTGCGACGGAGCCATGCGTCTAAGCAATTAAATCGTGCGTTCGACGTAATTCACCTCACAATTCTTACATGCGGCGCAACTACAACTCGAACCACCGCCAACAAAACACCGAAAGCGAGGGCGACCTAAAATTCACTTAAAATCCACTTCACTACACAAAGAAGTGTACACGTTACTTTTTGTTTTAAATCCTATAGTAATTTTTTTTATTTGTGCATTTTACTTTTTTCATTCAGAATTATCAGTGTTTAACCGTCCACTGCTGGACATACGCACTCGGAAGCACGAATCCATTGTTTGCCCGCGACGCGACGTACCGGATTTCGTCGCCCCAGCTCGCAAGTGATCTTCCCACACTTCGTTTACCTGAATAAGGTCGCCAGTATAGGACGCGCGTGCTCCAACGGCCGTAATCCCGGCAGCTCACGTGTCTAGCCTGCTGCCTTTAAGCTTTGCCACCCGGTGTACAATATCTACTTCATTGGTGCGTCGGCGAATTTCTTCTTTTCACACCTTATCTCGTAGCGATATTCCCAGCATGGCTTGTTCCATGGCTTTGCTGGGCGACATGGATCTTGGGCGCTACCGGCGTATTATCACTCGAGTGAGTGAAGAGGTCTTAGCCAATAGTAAGCGTTAACGCAGTCGACACGGCCCGTCTGATTGGCTGAAATCGTGGCGTTGTCTCTTCACTCGCTCATGTGATGTTATCACGGTAGAGCCGCTGTTGGGCTCAACCATCCGTCAAAGCACACGCGTCACGTTAATTTGTACTAATAAATTTTTTTTGTTTGTTTTTATGATTCGGTTTTCTAAAATGTAACACTGTGAATGACATGAATGACATCAATATTATATTTAGTATAATACCCGTGCAAAATTTACTTACGCAAAAGGTTACAATTCGCACTATAAGTAATATTAAGTATTTTCTAATGGGCAGAAAATAAATAGCCTTAAAAGCCGCAAATTGCCGTAACCATAAATAATGAAATGAGACAAGTCAAAAAGTTCAAAGGATTGTTAAAAATGTATTTTTTTATGTAAGTAATTTGTTTTTCGTAATTTTGTTGGTCGCCTTATTTTAATAACCACAAGTAATGATTAGATCATGGAATGTAGTAATACAAAGTTTTAAGCCCAGTTCAAATTTTAAAAATTGAATTGAAATTCAACTCTCCTCAGACGCCTTTTCTTTTTCTTCCTGTATCTATGTGTTGTTGACTCCGAACTTCTAAATACGCATCCTTTGTCGAAATCTTTCTTGTATAGTACAGCTAAAATATGGAACGGTCTTCCGGTGAGTGTATTCTCTGAAACCTGTAACCTGGGGATTTCCAAAAGGCGTATTAATAAATTAGACCATGACCTTTTTGTCTCCATTACAGCAGGCATGGCGCCTCTCTGAGCGTGGTTTCGCGATGAGTGGTGTTATTGGCAATGTCTGACGTACTCTCGGAAGTCTGGGCAGAGCCACGCTTGCCAGCTCACTATAAAAAAGCGGTCTTCGTGGTTGGCTCTCACCTCTTATGTCAAACACCGTGAACCATCATACGAGCCTAAAGTCACCTCAATCCTTATGGAGTATGGTGCCATGACAGGGTACTTATCCTTTTCAGCCCGGCTACACTGAACTAGACGGAAAACATGAACTAGTTACATAGACGTTTCTACCATCTTGCATTCAGTGTGGTTGTACCGTCCCGGTCGTGTAAACCTTACCACCTAGTTAGGTACGGGAAGGGTTTCCTCAAACTTTTATTACCATCGTCATATTACTTGTGGTTATTGAAAGAAGGGTTAGAACATAAAAAAATGCGTCGATAAATACATTTTTAACAAATTTTTGTAATGTTTCAGATCTTACACTATATAGTTTCTGGCTGTTTCTGATTTTTAAGAAAAACAATTTTCTGACCACTAGACATTAATATAAAACAATTGCAAAGTGTGAAAACCTTTTGTGTAAATAAAATGTTCACGGGCTTAGGGACAATAATTCGTTAGGATTAAAATCAGCGTCTTTATGCATTTGCCTATATATATATATATATATATCTGCGCCAAGACATTTTTAAATGATCTCATTTGTTTTTTCCATCTTTAGGCTCTTTTGTGCAAACAGCACTTATTTTTAAGTTATGTAATTGTTTAAATGTAATAATAAAAAATATAAATAATCATTTTTTATTTAAATTATCAAGTTATCTACGTGTATATCTTGTTGGCTGTAGACACAACATACTTTTTTGTCCAATACTCTGATTGAGCTGCCAAGATTAATTACAGGTTATTATGAATTAATTTATTATCTATCACTATTATCCTAAAACTCGTTCTTCTTCACAAACAATTATGTAAAATTGAATCCGAAGAAACCAATTCCTTATAATCCATTATATGTAAATAATTTTCGTCACACAAGGAAAATGTCTGAAAATTTTTAGTATTTAATTTCTTGAATCATTTCTTTTTATAATCTTATAAGTAAAACTATTAAATTCATATTCATTAATCCTAAAAAAATACACAACTTCAGTTTTCATAACCAGGTCAAAGGCAAAGTGAACGGCCAGACCGTCCTTCCTATGCCAGTAGGCGTAGAACTGGTGCACGAGGCAGAAAAAGGCCTATTGAGAGGCGAAGAGGTCGACCTTTACCTCAAGAGTGCCATAGAAGGCGTCATCATCAAATGGGCTTCGCAGATAAATGACGTAATGATGGAAGACTCTTCGCACTCTTTCAATAATGGACAAAACCCTGTTCCGTCTGTCGGTAAGTTAAAAGTTTAATAGGATTAAGTAAGACTAGGATACCCGCCGACAAGTGGGAGAACGACATCAGCTTCGTCGCGGGCAAACGATGGATTCGTCTTGCCGAGTGCCGGGAAAGTTGGAAAACATTTGGAGAGGTTTATATCCAGCAATTGACGGCTAAACCCTGATAATGATGTGAAGACTAAGATTAAACATTTACCTGCTTCATTAATAAAGGGAAAACCTGTTGACAATCAAAACAATACTGTGAGAGTCACCCAAAAAAAATCCCATATCAAATCAATAATGATTGCAGTCAATAAGAAATCCTATAAAAACGACGTGTTAATTGCGCTTCATGGACGACTGGATGTGTCAATTCGGCACAAAAAATATAGAATGATCAATTTCATTGAAGTACTGCCATTTTCCTGTTAGGATTTATAAAAAAGTTTACTGTGCTAAGGATTTAGATTATAGTTCACAGGTAGGTTCATACATAGGAAGCCTTGCAAAACTTTTTTTTTATAATAAGCTTTTCATCCCTAAACTACAGAGAATTGTCCATACGATCAAATTAACGATCCCAAAATTGAAGACGACGACGCATTCCTTGAGGATCAGCCCTTGCTTAGCAGTTCTATAAACTTAATCTTGTGTTGCCATCAGCTCTAGGAAAAATTTGTGAAAACTGTAAACCAATGAGGATGTTTGGAAATGTATTAAAATCGACTTTCAACATTAGAAATAAATAAACTAATAAGTGAATAAAACTTGAAAACTGTGTGCTGGACTCTAATCAGGATAACACAATATGTAATAATAGATGGAAGCTGACATTGATTGTCGATGTCGCCAGAGATCTCGTTCTGGAAGTCTCGACTGAACAACTTGAACTACATCTACGAGCAGTTGCGTTGTGAACGCGTGCGCTGCATGGCCGTCATCTTGGAGAAGACTGACTCCGCTTACTTCCCCTGCTTCAGCACTCTCTTCAAGAATATCGTTGCTGGTAATTGTAGTATTATTAACTGTATGTTGAATAAATTATTTTTTTATTGCCAATGTTTAACTTTGAAAATTTTATATTTGTATATATGGGTACCTACATATTTAAAGTATTAAAATATTTAAAAAAATTATTATTCGTAAATTAATCGTATAATGTGCGAGATCGACAATTTTATCATTCAATGGCGAATGGAAATCTCTGCTAAATGGTAACAGCGTAAGTAGTAGGTAGTAAGTTGGGAGCAAAGTATTTGTGCATACTCATACTTAGTAAGTGCAATAGATTATTCCACTCAAATTTATTTATTAAAAAAATTAGTAATTAGTAAAAGTATATTTTGGAAAAGTAGTACATTTTTAGAATCGGCTTATGAAGCCCTTTTATTGGATACCCCACAAAAAAAAAATTTATGAAAAAAAAATTCCATTCAAAATTCCATACTGTGAACTCACTGGATTGGGGTCAGTGACGACGTGGGAGACGTTTATTCGCGAGCATTAAATTTTTTCAATTTAAATTGCTCTAACCTAATAACAATAATTATCATATAACAATAAAACTTGTATCAAGGTTTAAGTTATAAAGAGTTCTTTCCAAATGAAAAATATTTTTTTAAAATTGTCTATTATAGAAATGCCTAGCTCTAGTACCACTGAACCAAAAATTTATTAACTTTTGTTTTTTAAAGCATTTATTCTCTGCGTTATCTCTGTAAGAATAGTTAATTTATTTTTCAATATAAACAATAATGAAATAGAGAAAAAACCATATCTAACATTAAATTTAACCTAAAACAAGTACAGCCTAAACAACCTGAACTAGCGTACAAATAAAATAATTAAATATATATATATGTATTATATAAATAAGTTATAAATAACATATCTACCCTAAATCTGAAGGAGCTGCGGCACTGCAGCAAGTGCCCAGTGCACTCCCTGCGTTACACCTTTTGATCTCGATGGTGATTCGCCGTATGAAGAAGGCTTACCACTTGTTCACTTGTTAAGATTGTTGGGTTGTGGAGTAGCCTAGTTGGTGAGCGCACGCCTCTTACTCGAGAGGCGTTCTTACTCTTTTTCGGATTTAAAATCTCGGTTATAATTTGAGTGCAAAATTATAATACCTCCCGGTGAAGGAAAATACCGTGAGGAAACCTATACACTAACAATACCAATGTATTGTAGTGAATAAAGGTTTACTGGAAGAGATTTCCCCCCACAATATGACCGCTTTCTGCTAAGCGGCAAGTCTATTTTTATTTATTTGCGAATTTTGTTAAAAATAATATATTTACTCTTGTTTGAAGATAATAATTAAAAAAATTCGGATTCAGAGATTTTGAATTATTTCCAAACAGCGCAAAAGTAAAAACTTTGAAAATATAAAAAAAATATCAGATTCAGAGATTTCCAATTATTTCCAAACAGCGCTTGCTGAAGCTCGCGAGATAGATATGTATCTCCGGACACTGGGTAAACACTTTCAATCGCTGGAAGATACAGACTTCACTGAGTGTCAGCCGCTGTTCCGACCTCTCTTCCATGTCATCTGTCTCATCTGGCGAGATTCCAAGTATTACTGCACCTCTTCCAAGCTAATGGTACTTCTGAGGCAAATCTCTAACTTGCTGATACACCAGGTACCTATATTTTTAACAATTTGCGCATTTTGAAGTTAAACAAAATTTCTGGGCACAAATTAAGTAGATATATTTAAACTCTAAACTCTTTTTGTTTTAGGCTAAAAAGTGCCTCGATCCCAGTACTCTCTTCCACAGCGACATAGACGAAGCAACGCAACGCATTCAGGTCACAATAAGCATCATTAAAAAATTCCAAAGCACCTTCGACTATTTCAAGGAAAACCTTCCCAAGTACTTCGAAGGACGGCCAGTTTTGCCGTGGACCTTCCACCCGAACGTCGTTTTCGAGAGGATGAACAAGTTTCTTCAGAGACTAAACACGATTCAGTGGTTCTTCAGAACAGTTCTCGAGTTCAGCAAGCTGGAGAAGATCGAGATAGGTGGAATGAAGGGCAGAGCCCTAAGTGGAAGAATTCGAGACATTTCGACAGAGTTTGAATCCTTCTTTAGCGCTTTCGCCTCCAAATCGTACGACGTGCTCGATCCGGATGACGACAGATTTAACGGAGATTTTAAAATCTTCCAAGACAGCATAGTCGATTTGGATCTAAAGCTCTCTACAATTTTGTGCGAAGCTTTTGATAACTGCACTACTTTGGAAGCTATTTTCAAGGTATACATACTTATAATTACATGCAACCGACCATGTTTTATTTTATGAAATGAGAAAGTTATAATAGTTACTTATCGAGTATGTTTTACTGTTTTAGCTTATCGAAATCATCGGCACAGTGCTGGAGCGTCCGCACATAAAAACTGAATTCACTGCAAAGTACTCCGAAATCATTTATATGTTGGAAAAGGAAATACTTACGTGTGAGGTAAGTTTTTCTATAGGATCGATCGAGATAATCTTAATGTTAGTTTGGTGGCTGCATTGCCGAGCGCGGACGGTTAATGGATGGGTGACCACTTGACCGTCGATGCTAACCGTGATTCGGATTTCACATAAAAGTGAATAGCCTTTCTCTTTAATAGGTGTACGTTATAATCCGCCCAGGTTGGTACCACCGCACACAAGGAAGGTCGCTCGAGCGATTATGAAAAATAGTTCGAGTTTTCCGTCAAGTCTTCGGCTCGATCATAAGGAGGACCTACCTACCTAATTCACGAAGGTGTATTGGGTGGAAATTGCAGGTGCAAAAAATACCCCGTACTGGACGACACAAAAAAAATATTTTAATTCTAAAAATTAGTAATAATGTAGCCATATATACCCGTTCCAATAAAAAAATTAAGCATTCTCATTTTCTAACTCTTACAGGAGCTGTTTGACGAGCAGACATGCCGTTTGAAGAAATATGGTCACATGGAGGTGGATGACTTCATGCCTCCTGTTGCTGGTGGTCTGCTCTACATGAACATGCTGGCTGCTAGGATCACCAAGCCTGTTGTTAGCTTCCGTAACCTTCAACACCCGTGAGTTCTTTCATATTTGGCAGCCATGATATTACTGGATATGGGCCCGTGCTTGGTGATGTCGTAAGCCCGTAGAAATTATTACTATACATTGGTACTATAAGTATTTCATGTTACTCTACCGTACTTCGTTATAATTTTAGGATTAAAGAAAGTGTGGAGGCGCTAAAAATCTTTGACAGATATGAAAATCTGATGTTAGCCATACAAGCCTTCAAAAAGAAATACTTCAACGAATGGACGAAGAAGGTTCCAAAGATCATCAAGGAGAAATCTGATAATGCTATACTGGCGCGGCAAGGCCCTGATCTGGTACTCAATTTCAGTCCTGATGTAAGTAATTACAAATCGTAATGCATGTAATTCGGAAAACAATTACGAAGCAATGAACTACTCAAGTTCAAGTGACTAGGTGACTAGAGTGTGTGAAAGATAGAAACGAATGACAAACGGATGCAATACGTATGCAATGATTAGCTGTATATAAATTTTTTGGAGAACTCTTTGAGTTGGATATACGAGTATATTTATGTTTTTATAAATACTATATATCTAATTTATAAGTCCGCACATTATTTATGATATCTGAAATAAATAGCGTAGGATGAAAAAAAAATACTGAATTCGAGTCTTTCGACCGATATGGGAACTTATAATTATTAAAACCTGAAATGGAACCTTAAAATTTACATTTCGAGTGATCATTTAAGAATATCTATATATTTCAGCTCTTAGGTGTTCTGCGCGAGGTACACTACCATAGAAGGGACGAGAACATAATGTCGTTGCTCCCCGAAGAAAGTCTTCAATTGTTCGAGAAACAAGAGACATTCAGGAAGTACCGAATCAACCTCAGCATCACTATAGAGTGGTACAATAAGATCCGGAAGAACAGCCAGAAAGTTGAGTTCGATCTAGTAGAAGACGAAATAAAGGCGATCGACTCTAGAATCGAAATGGCGCAGCATGAGCTCAACTGGAATTCTCAAGGTCTGATTACATAGCTATGTATTACGCGCTAAAACGGGACATCTAGATCAAAATCAGCCTCAAGGTGGAAATAAAAAAAAAACTAAAATTGATGGAGATATTCACAAAGAGCTCTAAATAACATTTTAACGGTCCCGTTGCAAAATAGCGGTGTCTGTCTGTCTGTCCGTCTGTTTATTTGGAAGTGAAATAATTTTTGAAAAGCATTTTTCTATGACAAAGTAGATTTTTGCGGTACTAGCGAAGAGCGTTGATAATTTTTCTGCGAAGTTTCTTATCAGTTCTTTTCTTTTGCAGCCATTTTATTCGCCCCACTGCTGGGTACAGACCTCTCTCATTTAAATGATATGAGAAGATTTTAGTCATACAATTCCACGGTGACCAACCGGTTTGGGAGTGGATTTCCTCACGGTCTTTTCTTTCACCGGAGCGTCAGCAGCCATTTTAGCACAAATTCTAAAGTTTTAACACTTTAACAGCCGATCACGTATAAATACGGCACGAAGCTGTCGTGCCAGGACGCGGATCACGTCTTAATACGTGACTGACTTTCATAAAGTTTATTAAAAAATCACGCATTCGGAACGTGATCCGCGTGGTACCCCGTTGTATTGTATTTAATCA
>WYDE02199080.1:0-10359 GCA_009867175.2 Adela reaumurella | reverse complement strand
CCACTGGGAGCACAATATTTATAACTTTAGAATTTGTGCTAAATGGCCGCTGACACTCCGGTGAAGGGAAACATCGTTAGGAAACCCACTTCCAAGCCGGTTGGGCACCGTGGAAGTGTATGACTAAATCCTCTCATATCATATAAAAAAAGTGTAAGTACCTATATATATTCTTTATTTTGTGTACAGATGAACAGTTTACAAAAAGACTGGTTACTTACCCTACCACTAGAGTAGAGAATTCATTGTCAAGTCTGTGATTGGAAAGAAAGATTAGATTCAGAATGGTGTTCATCCTGAACGCCCTGGTGCATGTCGCGGACAAAAAACGGATGCGTGTTGAAGAGTGAAAGAAAGAAGAAAGAAAGAAAAAATATCTTTAACTGTCATCAATTGCAGGAAATATACAAACAAGGACAATAACATAAAATACCCAAAAAAAACTTAAATTTAAGACAATAAATATTGCATTTTCAGATGACAATATGGCCCTCAGGCGCCAGAGGTCTACTTATCAAATGGGCCCATCTCAGCGTATGCTATAGGTGCAAGAGTGCCGGGAGGGTTGGAAACAAATTGGAGAGGCGTATGTCCAGCAGTGGACGGTTAAACACTGATGATGATGATGTGTGGTACATGAAGCAGATGCGAAACTTCGGTCTGTGGCAGTCAATGCAGATCCTAAACTGTTGGGTCTTGAAGCGTGCAGTTTAGCACCATAGTTCCTTATATTGCGTAGAGTCCTATTGTCTGAAAATTTTACACCGGAAATAGAAACAAATTCGGGATCTCTTTCTGTCACCTTGACGCCGATCTTGGAATAAAAAGGACTTTGGGAGTCGGGCTCTTTCCAGTGTAAAGCTTTGAAAATACACGTGTCTAATTGAGCACTCAGAAAGGATTTTTAAAAAATCATCCTCTAACGGGGTTAAATACGGGATGAGAGTTTGTAAGGAGCGGCCAGCGGCAGGGATGAATGGTTAGAAGTACCGTGCCAAGGTGAGAGGTGGCGAGCCTGTCGCCCTTTAGCACGGAGTCTTGTCCTTATCCCTTAGTCGCCTTTTACGACATGCATGGGAAGAGATGCAGTGGGGTCATTCTGTTAAGTACCGACCCCACACGGTATAATAAGGGAAGGCAGGAAATAATAAGACCATTATTGGTTAAATAGTTTTAGATCTGAAAATTTTGAGTATAGAACGAGCCTAGCGCTCGGCCGGTAACTATTGTCGACAACGGCGAATTAAAATCGATAGTGGAAGCGGATTCAACTCAATCTACGGCTGAGCTTGCTGCGGGCTTTGGATTTAGTGTCAAAACAACATTGAAGCACATGCGTCAAATCGGAAAGACAAAAAAGCTATACAAGTGCGTGCCACACGAACTAAGCGACCACATACGAGACTTACGCGTCGAAGCATGCATAGCACTACTGAATCGGCATAGTAACGAGGGAATTCTAAATCGAATTGTTACCTGCGATGAAAAGTGGATCCTATAGGTCAACCGTAAGCGTTCGTCGCAGTGGGTGAAACCCGGGTAATGCACCTAATCAGTGCGCTAAAAAAAATTACCCAAAGGAAGATGATGGCGACTATTGGTGGACCAGTGCCGAACTTTTACATCATAGTTTCCTACCGAATGGCACAACAGACGGGAGTAGCAAGAATTGCAAACAATGATGGAGAAGCTCGCAATTCTACAACCAAGACTGGTCAATCGCTCTTGCTTCTCCAAGACAACGCGACAGCTCATACTTCACGACAGACCATCGCAAAGCAAGAGTTACAGCTGGAACCTCTCCGTCACCCACCGTACTAACCGGACGTCGCCCCAACAATTTCTACTTTTTTTTTTAATTTAGAAATTTTTTTAAGTGGGAAAAAAATCAACACCCGAGAGGCAGTAAAAAACGCTTTCACTGACTTAATCGACTCTCGTCCAGCAGACTTCTACATAAACGGGATAAACAAACTGCCAACAAAATGGCAAAATTGTGCAGATAATTTGGACCAGTACTTTGATTAGCTAAAATAAAAAAGTAACCAAAATTTTTAAATTTTCATACAAATCTCCAATTTCATAGGTACATGATCACAAATCACAATACAAAAACATGTGTATTACGACAACAATAACACCTAACAGTGACGAGCATTCAATAATATACTATATACAAACAGGTTGATTGTGGCAACAAAATTATAGTGAGCAATAAACATGTACATAAAATGTGGCAAGAATAATAAAATAATATTTAAATACTTGCACTCAATACACAAACACGTGCATTGCGATAACAATATTTTAAGAGTTAATTGTATATTCAACATTCATAGGCAGTGAATACACTGCACTCAAGATTTGTCACATTTTAATATTCCGAAAGCTAGATTACCAAGGCGAAGCAAAGTCCAACATCTTGGCTGGAATGTTTTTTAGCGTTCACTTATTCTATTTTAAGAATGTAACCCATACGTATATAATAACGTATCACTCACTATTTTTACTTTACTCGTCTCTCACAATCAGCACACTTCATGACAAATTCAATAATTAATAACAAATATCAAAGTTTATTTTCCTATATGCTATAACCACATCTTCTCAATACACAGACATGTATTACAACAAAAATTTGTAAAAATGTACCAATAATAATACTGAGAAATACACAAATGAAGAGAAATGCACTGCATCAACAATAATAACAGTGAGCTATATATTCTCAATACACAAATATGTACAGTGTTACAACAAAAATAACTATGAGCAACATGTTGTATTTATTTGAATTTGTATGTAAAGTGTGGCAAATAATAATTAAAATGAACTACAGCAAAAAGAAGTGTGACAACAATAATAGCAGTAAGCAATTCACAAACTGTTGCAAAAATAATAATTCTGTCTAGTGTTACAACAAAAAATATCAGTGAGCAACTTGCTCTCAATCAATACACAAACATGCAGAGTATAGCAATATAGTATTGCATTATAATTATTATAAGTAAATCTAATTTTCTTCAGTTGAGCTAACACTAACATTTGAAAATCGCCAAGATGCATTTTGCTCTAGGCTGTTCTAATGAAGTCCACAGCGTGGTGGACGACGCGTCGACTAAAATAAGTATTTTCGTTATACTCTACCGAAACATTTAAAAATGAATAAAGGTTTTAGATCAATACACATACATGTTACTTGAGGCAACAAAATTTAAAAGTGAGCTAAATGCTCTCAATACACAAACATGTAGTTACAGTTTGAAAACATTAATATCAACATGCTCTCAATCAATGCACGAACACTTTAACTGCGGTTTAGAATCCTGCATGATAAATTAATACCGTAAATGCCCAATTTATTAAATTATATTCATTCATTTACATCATCATCATCATCATCATCGTCATCATCATCATCATCATCACCACCATCACCATCATCACAATCATCAGTGTTTAACCGTCCACTGCTGGACATACGCCTCTCCAATTAATTTCCAATCCTCCCGGCACTCGGCAACACGAACCCATCGTTTGCCCGCGACGTACCTGATGTCGTCATCCCACCTAGCAGGTAGTCCTCGCTTACCTGTCCAAAGTCGCCAGTGTAGGACGCGCGTGCTCCAACGGCCGTCATCCCTGCGGCTCACGTGTCCAGCCCACTGCCACTTTAGCTTTTCCACCCGATGTACAATATCTACACTTTGGTGTGTTGGCGAATTTCTTCGTTTCGCACCTTATCTCTTAGCAATATTCCCAGCATGGCTCGCTGGACGACACGGAGGTTTTGAGCTATGCCGGCCGTTGGAGCCCTCGTTTCACATCCGTACGTCATAATCGGGAGTACGCACTGGTCGAATATTCTGGTCTAGAGATTTTGCGGCAGTACAGATTTCAGGACGAATTTAAGTTTTTCTAAGGCAGCCCAACCCAGTTGAATGCGTCTTTCTACCTACTTGAGTAAGTTGAGTAAGCACATGTGCAGTGTGTTGAAAATAAAAAGAGAGTTAAATTCTTTCAATTATATAAATTCAGAAACGTGTAAAGTGTGACAATAGAAACTGTGAGCAACAAGCGTGTAAAACAACACAATAGCAGCTCTTGGTATAAAAAATACAGTGTGACAAGAATAATAACAGTAAGCTAAATGCTCTCAGTATATAAAAAGTAAAGTGTGGTAACAATAATAATAGTGGGCAACACACACACACACCCGGTCACAAGTAGAGTGTGATATAGCAACAGTGAGCAGCACGCTCTCAGTATAAAAAAATACAGTGTGACAATAATAATAACAGTAAGCTAAATGCTTTCAATATATAAAAAGTACAGTGTGGTAACAATAATAATAGTGAGCAATACACACACACACACACCCTGTCACAGGTAGAGTGTTATATAGGAACAGTGAGCAGCACGCTCTCGGTATAAAAAAAATACAGTGTGACAATAACAATAACAGTGAGCTAAATGCTCTCAGTACATATTATATATACATCGATCATCCATCTGACCACCGATCAAATGACGGCGATGCAGTTCGCCACTCGTCAGGTCGTGTTTCACGAGGGGGCGAAAAGCGGGCAACGGAAAGCCGCTTTGTCATGTTGAATGTTTGTGGAGGGATGAAAGATAAGGAGGATGGAAGTAGTTGGAGTTGTCCTCTCCGAACGAATGGCTCAATCATGATAGACTATGAGTGCGTTAGCTCAAGACTTCCATGGGTCCGACTAAAAGTGGGTTTAGTCCTGTGTACGTTTTGGCGGTATATGCCCTGGGTGTCCAAGCTATGAAGGACCGGGAGGTGTTCTGGGAAAGTGTGAGAGAAATACTTAATGCACGTGAGGGGAATGAGAGAGTGATAATGATGAGAGACTTAATGGATGGGTCGGCGTGAAAAAGGATAGATATGAGTCTGTACTTGGAAAGTTTGGTGATGAAAGAGAAAATGAGAATGGTGTTAGTTTCCTGGATGTGTGCCTGGAAAAGAATCTTCTTGTAACAAATACTTTGTTCGAACACAAGAGGATTTATTATACGTGGAAGAGACAAGAAGATTGTAGTATGATCTATTTTGAGATAGTTGACGAAAGACTAAAAAACAATGTTGTAGGCACAAGGGTTTATCGTGGAGACAATGTTGGAAAGGATAATTTCCTGGTAGTATGCCGAGTGAAGGGTGTGTTCAAGCGCAAGCGACACCGAGATCCTGTTAAAACAAAGGAGCTAGAAAGAGTAAGACTAGAAAGATTACAGGATATTGATGTCAAAGGTGATATAACACAAGGCGGAAAGTACGGATTTACAACCTTTTCAAATATAAACCATTTTACGTGCTATCACCAACTATGCAAAGCAGAGAGACATGTCTATGTGCAAAACATAGTAACATGGATTATTTGTTGAAAAGACTAAAAATGTATTGCTTGAAAAATATAAGTTTGACTGACGTGCTGAAAATGATAACTTGCAATATACAATCCTATGATTGTATGTACCGTCGACGTGCCTTGCTTGAGACAGTATGCTAACATGAGACAAATTCCCGAATTTTTTATTTTTCATTCTGGCACTTCTTTTGATCGGGCAACACTAAATATGGCTGTGTCATTCAAAGTGTGTTGAGTTGGTCCGCATGTGAACAAGTTTGTTTTATAAGTTATTACTTACGGGACGAAGTTATTTGACCTGGAATATCATCACATCAAGTATGTAATTTAATAGACGTTATAACTCTACTTACAGAACACTCCGTGTAAGAGATGAAGCGATGCCGCTTCTAGACTACATAACCTGTTAACACAGCTATACAAAATAGCCCCTTAATTCTTGGAATGACTTTTGAGTTTTCAGTAAGCAGTATTTAAATTAAAATGGGGCGACGTGTAGGTAACTTGAGTCACGTTTTCTTTATGTCTCATGTATTCATCATGTCTCAGGTTAGCAACTAAAAAATCTAATTGATAGTTTTATTCCGAGTACTTAATGTAATTACTTTATATTCTTCATTGTAGTTGCTCAACTATTTAGAAATGAGCGTTTTTTCTGACGTATGGCTAAAATATTGAAATACTTACCGGCGAGTGTGTTTTCTGAAAAAAGGTAACCTGAGAATTTTTAGACCGGCATGGCACTTCACTGAGCGTGGTTTCGTAAAGAATATAATTTGCTGCATCTTCTGGACATCACCTGAAGCCTCGCATGCCACCCATGCTGGCACCTGTAAAAACATATTTAACATATTATAATCAGATTGATTGGTAAAAGTGTATTTTTTTACAAAGTCGATGTAATTATAAGCGTTGGTCAGACATAACACCATTACAAAACGCCTTAATCGGGTACAGTAAAGATAGGTACCTCTTTATTTGCAGGAGAACTCCAAGCCAACAAAATGGGAAAACTATACCACCGACGAGCAGGAGCTCGCCGATACCGAGATTAATCGGATGAAGATCTCGAAAGGGCAGTTAATGATGTACGGAAACGTATGGTTTTGAGGAAAGGAGAAGAGAAATACAAGATTCCACACGCTACAATTGCACGAAAAATTAAAGGGCAACATTCCAAAGAAGTCGGCCGTCCCACAGTGCTCACACGTGAAACTGAGCGTTTTCACTGTGTGCAAAGTGGGGCTTCCCCATAACTGCATTCGACTTAAAACGAGTGAAGAACTACCTGGACAGAAAAGAATTAGTAGAACCGAGATTTTAAAATAATGTACCAGGGAGATTCTGGTTGGAAGGGTTCCTTAAAAGAAACAAAAATATTATATCTCAACGATTCGTGGACCATATCAAAAGAGCCAGAGTTTTGTTGTTATTATCTTATTCCTGTTTGTGTTGAGTTTGCCTTTGTTAACCATACTGATGTCTACCTTTACACACAAAGAGTATGGGGATATGGTGATGGTGTATGGCGTATAACGAAAGCACGTGCATTTGCATTTGTAACATGGCTACTTATCGGTGGTCGCTTTCCCGCGTTTTCCAGAGCATTTTCAAATTTAGAACACGGCACTTTTTCAATTCGAACTACTTCGCCATTGTTAATGTTAGGACTCTGTGCAAATTATCCCTAATTTTGGCCACATAGTGAATAATTTGTATGACATGTGAAAGAGCGTAAACTAGCGAACTTTTTAAAAGAAAACGAAGCTTTAACTTGCTTTCAGTTTTTTTTTTAATTAATTAAGAAATTAAGATTGTGTCATATTTTTATTAGTCCTCCGGACTTCGGAAGGTCATAAGTCCTTTTTATGGTCTTAACTTCATCCAATAATATTTTTTTCGAGAATAAGTATACATCGTAAAAAGCAAAAAAATATTGCGTGCTGATGAAATAATAAATAAAAAAGTTACAAGGGTTTATAGCTGGGATTTTGGTAATTTTCAAAAATAAAGAAAAAAACATATCTCGATACCACGTGACACCTTACAAAAGGTATCAAGGGCGAAAACCTTGCAAATGACCCCATTAACCTACAAAAAAATTTTGCCCATACATGTGCCGAACATACTGTATTATATATTATTTAATATCCTCATATTGCATGGAGTTATATTAAGTACTTAATTACTGAATTTAGTCTGATATAAGATGTGCGTGCGTCTTTGCATGAGGCTGTACACTCACATCTGAAGAAATCTGAAATAATTTGCACAAAGCTTTTTTTAATGATCCTGATGAAAGGATCTAAACTCTTGAGCGTTTCCGAACAGTGTTCCGAACAGTTGGAACAAGAACTATGCTTAGTGTTAAAATCTCCACGATCTCCCTTGCGTATCGCTCTTGCGGAATTCCAGTGCTTATCGTACTTTGAATAATACATTCAATGTAACCGGAGCTTATCGCGAACCTCTTAATCTCAAATGTTAGCCTTAATGCCTTGGTGAGCGGAGCTGGGAGATTGTTTGGCTTGCCGCGAAAACTCACTGTCTGGTTAGAGAGGAAACGGACACGATTCTGACTAATCCAATAATTCTAATTGTTATTATATGAGAGATTTATTCATACACTTTCACGGTTGTCAACGATCTTCGAAATTGGTCTCATTTGTATGCTATGAAAGGTTTAATTCACACACCTTCACGGTTGTCAACGAGCTTCGAAGTTGGTCTCTTCTTAATTTATTTCGTATCAGCAGCGGTGAATTAAAAATTTTGAAGTAATAAATATAGTGACCTCAGTGCTGCTTTTAGTAACAAAAGGATAATTTACCGTAATTCAGTCTCGGTTTTACTGCATACTTTAGTACAGAACAGATGTATGCAAAATCAATTATTTTGGACTTATTTTAATCATTTACTCTTCTGATATGTACCTATTATAATTCTGCATATATGTGAAGTTTCAGGACTCATTCCGATTCATACTAAATATTACTAACGCTCCGAAACTAGTATCAATTCATGAGATATTCTATAGTAAATTAATTCATAAGTATAATAAGAACAGCGTGATCAGTCTGCAGTCTAATGTCTGAATGCAATGTTGAAATTGGGAGTGAGTTACTGGAGCAAGTGAACGATTTGCATATCTGGGGAAAATGTTCACATGTAATGGAAAATGTGAAGTTGATGTGAAAAAGAGTGAAAGCTGGAAATCAAGTGAATGGGGCCTTGCACGAAGTTATGAGCAGCTAAAGTATGTCCAATAGGGCACGCTTGGCAGTCCTCGGTGGAGAGCTTGCCCCTAGACTGATTTACGGGAGTGAATATGGCAGACGAAGCACGAAAGCAGAATAAATGCTGTGGAAATGCGCGCGTTGAGGAGGAGGATTGCGTGGAGTCACAATAAAAGACAGATTGAGAAATTGTAAATAGCGAGAGCGTTGTTATCTGAAATAAGATATAGTGACAAAGAATTGAGATAGGAATGCTTCAGTGGTTCGGCCATGTTGGAAGAATGGATATTAGAAATGGAATCACGATTTAAGTGATTTTTAGAGCTTTGTTTGTGAATTAATTCTATCGAGAAAAGTTTCTTGAATCGTGTTTCGGAAACAATAGTGTACTCGGTCATATCCTTGGCTGTAACATATATGTTTTTTTATGTTTAAGTTTCTCTTTTTCTAATTGTAGGAATTTTTCTCATGATGCATTCTGGCCTGTAACCCCCTCTTAAACTCTGAATTCCTTCTCCACATTTTCTTGTCTATCATCCGAATAAAGTGCAGCCATACGACACAAAAAAGTCGTTCTGTGGGTTTGGAATTTACGAAAGATTGGAATCGGCTAGTGAAAACGGTGTTCGTTTCAGGTGATTTTTATTTTGGTTGCATTGATTTTCCAAATCCCAATTAAAATTAAATTGATAAATTTTTAAAGCTTCTTTCTTCTCAACATCGTCTTAACCACCGTATTCGCCGGTTGTGTCCATTTTAGGACATGTGACTGACACAACACCTTGATATTTTTCTGCGTGAAATTTTCTACCTTTTATATTAATATGCTATATTGTTAATCTCAGCTTAATCTCATCGTTACGGACGTTAGGAATCAGAGATATGCTAAGCATGTTCCATGGCTCGAGCAAATTAGAAACTCAGTCGTTATTAGGTAGGTACCCAACTACTACCTACTAATACTATAACTACCTACATTTTAATTTCATGTTTATTTCTTTTTCTTCTTCTTTCACAATAATTTTATCCTGTTCTTTTGATTATTTAGGTATTTAAAATTTATTTCTACCGATAGGTACTAGGCAGGCAGCCTCGTAATCTATTAATTTGACAACTAATTTGGTATGCGCGAGTAATGCGAGGTAATGGGTTCCACGTTGCATTTTGCCACATTGTATACTTTTGATGCACATAATTTTATCGGATTTTGACATCATCGTTATACGCGGTGTTAAGTAAATAAGTACTACTACCCGAAAGGGGATGATTCTACACATGAAACTGAAAACACTTTTATTATGTGACTTTTGTAATTGAGCAAAAAAAATTACAATTCTCACACTACGCTCAACTATCAAAGGCATTGAAAATGTAATTTACAAATAAAGCACATTATTAAATATACCTTTGGAGGTGGGTTTCCTCACGGTGTTTTTCTTCATTGGAGTGTTAGCAGCCATTTTAGCACAAATTCTAAAGTTATGAATATTGTGCTCCCAGTGGGGATCTAACCCGCACCTCCCGTTTGAAAGGCGTGCTCTTGCTCGCTCGGACAATCGGACACTCTAGTTGTATATGGTAACCCAAGTCGGGTAAAGTAAACGTAATATTTTTTTATTGAAGTAATGTCATATTGGACGCGGACAAAATAGAAGAGAGGAGAGAGAGAGAGAGAGAGAGAGAGAGAGAGAGAGAGAGAGAGAGAGAGAGAGAGAGAGAGAGAGAGAGAG
>WYDE02199069.1:0-10359 GCA_009867175.2 Adela reaumurella | reverse complement strand
AAAAATTGTGCGCATACCAGGTATCGAACCCACGGCCTCTCGAGTAAGAGGCGTGCTCTAACCAACTAGGCTACTCCGGAACCGGTGGCCAAAGTTTACACATTTACGTCAGTATGTTCCCAATTCGATTGAATATTGTCGCTGTAGTTAATAATAAAAAAAAACGGGCAAGTGCGAGTAGAACTCGCCTTCTGAGGGGTCCGTACGAACTTAATTATGTATATAGATTTCATCCATCCGGGGCACGGACGCAATTTAATGAATGAATTCATGAATTTAATAAGATTAGTTCGCCCGTGATCCCGGGAATCGAGATTCTCGTCGATTTTTATGCGATATAACTATAATTTAACAATTTTCGGATGTTTTCCTTTACCTACTTTTGCTGTGATATCTTGGCAGAGTAGTAATTTCATGATTCTAAGCAAAGCAAAGGAGGAATGTCAGGAACGTGTAAAATGGCGCTCATTTGTTTCTGCCTATCCATCCTGGCATATTTCTAAAATAAAATAAAAAATAATTTGAAGAAAATTGAGAAATGTCAAACAAAAATGTAGAAGTAAAAGTAATATAATACTAAATAAAAACATTCAAAAATTAAATTAAATTTTAAATTTTCGTGTTGGGTCCTGTTCACCCAATTTTTCGGCATATCTACGTAATATGTACAATACATATGATTTTTGTAAATTTTTTTATATGTTTTTGTATAAACAAAATTCTGTGACATTCCGACAGACAAACAACGATTCCATTAATGATCCTTTATGGCAATTTTACTACGCGACCAAAAAATGAGCGGACATTCCAAAAACCCGCCAGACATGAATCATTCATAATTTTCCAGAACGCTTTTAAAATCTCAAAACAGCGTGGTACGCCCTCTTAATAATAAATTATTGCTTGCATATTTAATCACTGCAAGCAAGCTAAGATGAGCCATAGAAGTACACAACTATGTATGGCCATACATCAATTCCCACGTTTAGTTACAGTACTTAGATAACTTTCGCTGTCGTCATTTTAAACACACGACACACACACACAGGGCAACGATCACGAAACTCGTCGTTGTATCCTCACCGAGAGAGGACAGCGCGCCGTGCTTAATCACACTCGCCGTCGAACGTATGTAGGACGCTGAGTGGGCGGGCGCGCTTGTCACTCCCCCACTCAAGCGTTTCGCTCGCAAGCCTACGCTCGACGACGGCGGCGGCGAGGGCGAGTGAGCACTGCGCTCCCATCTCTCAGTGAGAATACAACGACGAGTTTCGTGATCGTCGCCCAGAAACCATGTCTAGTCAACAGATGCTTTGCATCTACAAGCACCATAATCAACCACCACCTTACAATCCGTTTTCTCTTCACTATTTACTTCCTCGTTATACACTTCCGCACAGACTTCCGCAGGTAGCTTGATCATTAACTAATTTGTAGGCGATTCCTCAATATTTTCTTATTCTCTTGTAATGAAGAGAAAAGAAATAAATTAATAGTACCCACTTACTACTTTTTTAATTATGAAATTAATTTTGATAAGGTCAAAAAGTCTTGGATGTCTCTGATGTGATGAATATTAAGAGAATACCTAAATAGTAGGCAAAAACGTTTTACTGTATAATTCGACGAGGATTGAAATAAAGTATATTTGTTGCAGAGTTGGCGCGCAGCGGCTGCGTGCGTGCCACCGGGCGCATGGATGGCGGAGGCCATGTGTTGGCGCTCGCTCGCCTTCCTTCTCACAGCTGCTACTATCGTCTGTGCTAAATGTACGTACGCCCTATTCTATTCTGAAGCAGAATTGGGGCACAGCGGGAGCGTGCGTGCCACCGGGCGCATGGATGGCGGAGGTTTTTTTCACAATCCTGCAATTTGCCTGAGCCAACTGAATGAATGTCCAGGATCCATTATTGACTGTAATTCGGCAGACTCGGTGTCCTGACTGAAAAATCTAGCTAGACCAATTAATATCGAGGAATGGTACCGTTTAGTGCATAATGTACGACTTCCTTGACACTTCTTCTCCCATTCGTTGGTTTGTCTTTCAGTGTACGAGTCTTTCGTTAAATAGGGGTCAAGGCAAAAGATCTCTTTCGAAAAACATGCATAAATTAAGTAATATTGCAGTATGTTATATTACACGAGGCCTTGTGTCGTCACATATTCTAAGCGATTTCTGAGGTTACAAAAAGATATCAACTACGATAAATCTCAACGTTTTAGCTCTAAATAAAGGCGCGTAGGAACGCTAATAACTAGACCAGTGTAAGGGCTGGAAACTTTTGCAAAATATAAAACAATTCTTCTCTATCGATCACACGCTTTTTGTTGTGAAATTGTATGATTCTCTAAACAAACTAGGTATATAAGTATACGGCAAGGAAAAGCGAATGTCGACTTTAGGTATTTTCGAACTGCGAAAACTGTCTATACAAATTTCACGCGGCACAGTGTTGAATTTAATGCATTTCTCGGACATTCTTTTTATTCCAAAACTAGTTAGTATTTAGTATTTATAAAGGTGAAGTAGAACTCCCGTGGTTCAATTATGCATATTACCAAAGTAATTTTTTTTTTAAACTGACTTTTTTGTTGACGTAAAAGTGAAAAAAAAAATGCTCCAAGATTAGGGGACTGATTAATAATTCGATTTATGTATGACAAACTCCGCATTTTTTGAGGTCATATTTAAAATTATATATTTAGTATTACATTAGTAATTGTTGTAATGAGTGCAACGAGGAAGAAAAAAAGGAATTCTTTGGACAGAAAATTTTAATTTTACAACAAATAGCATGCGATCGTGAATCGTGATAGAAACGTTGCAGTAGTTTCAAGCTCTTATACTGGTCTAGTTATATTGGGTTTAATTTTCGCCAAAGTTAGCATTCCAAAGCGCCTTAAGAGCAAATGTCTGCGTGACGACGTTTTGTCTACTCATCGAAGGTCGTCTGTCTGCATGATTATTTATTACACAATCGCACGCAAAACCATCACCTAGCCTACGCTGCGTGGTACAGAGAGACACAACAACTATCGGGCAGTTGTCGCCAGGGCTGCGTTCCGAGTCGCCACTAATGCTCTATCAAGAACTAGATAATGTTAATTTATTATAAATCTAGATATAGTCCGACATAGATATTTTTGGGCGTGGATTTTCGACTGAACTACACGGTAGCCATACCGAACGAATACTAAACGAAACGTTATGTAAGCGATGACGCGATAGTGTCGCCCCCAGCCACGCTTAAAATGATCTATGTCGGACTATAACGGCGGCACTGGGAACGACCAAGTCGAAAAGTGGTCCAAACGTCAAACTGACTAACCGTGGTTTTAAATTTTATTTCAATTCTGATCGATCCATGAAAAATTTGCCTTTTACTCACGCGATTTGGTTAGAGCGGCTCCATTGAAACTATACTACAATTTCGAAACAAAATCATAAAGAAAAACACTATTCCGCAATGCCGCCCATTCATCAACTGTCACTTTGACTTTTACACAGCCTTTCTCTATCTATTTACCTTGAGAAATTATCCCAAACTGGATAAAGGTTGGCGACTTGTAACGCTATGTCTAAGAAATAATATTTTTCTTGATGCCAATGCCTCTGCCTCTTTCACTCGCCGATGCCTCTGGGAACGGCCATTTATGCATTATCCAGTGCTTGAGAAATTATCTGTGGCGACTCCGAATGCAGCCCAGGAGTCAAGGCGCTGTCGTACTGTACCTCTATGAAGGTTGCATGCATCCGTCTGTAATGTACCTAGGTAATGGTATCTATCTATACCTTGCAGTAGCTAGAACCAGCCCCCGGACCCGGAGAGTGCCAGTGGGCCAGTATGTCTGCGCTACGTGAGTGGAGCGCCTCATACGTGTTCCACATGCCAGTAATTGGGTTAACTGTCGCATTGTACCGTTCGCGCAGGTATTGTACGCTAGCGGTTATATTACCTACAGCCGCAGCCGCTGTTTTGATGCCATATTGCGTGTATTTCCAAAATTGTTGATGTGACTCTGATTTATCGAAGCATATTGTAGGTAGCTTGATGACCACGAGCTGTTTTCGGTTACATCGATGCTGCACGCACGACTGGAGTCAAACGGCGAACGACTATTAATAAAAAACTGTCAAACTGGCATGCTCACGTGCCGAGGGTTCCGTCGTCATTGTTTCAGCATTTTCAGCTATTTTGAAATCAGTGCGTTGGCAGCTGTCATCCGGCATCCATATTACCAGAGACTAGGGAAATCAAGTCTCTGATATTACTTAAAATTGTAGTTCTATCCTTATTATTGTGGCATTCCACATAAGATCGCAATAGGCTTTGCAATACTCGCGAGGGGTGTTGAAAATTTAAAGCCAAGTTTCCTGGCCAGTTCTTCTAGGACATTTTAAATTGGTGTGTGGTAAGCTATTGGCATATAGAATAAGCCCACAAAATTTCAGCCCGATCAGCTGAATCGTTATAAGGAGTAGTGCGGACAAACAAACAGACACCCAATTTTCTATTTACCCTAGTTTAATTGTATTGGCTGAGCGAAGCGAAGGCTTGGTGTTAGAGGCTGGTCCTTTGCCGTTGTGGTAAGGTATGAAGGGAATAAATGCGGGAGAGAGGCGACGGTGAAAGGTTCCATACGATCACCGGCGAAGCTCAAGGCTGGAGCTTTCTCTTTTATGCGTCAACGGGAGTTTTATAAAGCTCCTGTGTATGAGCCGCGTAAGGTCCACGCTGCCATAAATATACTTTCAAATCAATTCTGTTGGTTGCTGGTTAAGTATGAGTTCGAGTACCTTTTTAAAGTCGTAAAATATCAGTTTCAATCGAAGCCGCTCTCTCTCTCTTAAAGTATGGAGTTTATTACATTGGTTCTGTAAATATGTTGTTTTATATAAAAAGTATAGATTTAATTAAATTTATGAAATAGTTAGGTATCTAATTTTTTTTTATTATTACGTTCTCGCCTCACACTATGAAACAAATATAAAATACACACTGTCTCCTATAGCACAGGGCCGCTACCGCGCTATTATCACATGAACGAGTGAAGAGACAATGCCACGATTTCAACCAATCAGACTGGCCGTGTCGAGTACGTTAACGCTTACGATTGGTTCAAACCTCTTCACTCACTCGAGTGATATTACACCGGTAGTAGGGCAGATCATTGTCGGGTTTTTAAAGTAATTTAAGTGAAAACGACATGCTATGCCCCGATATGGTGCCGATAGCATAGGTTAATTTATAGGTTAATCTATAAATTAACAGACGGTTCTTTTTTAGTAAACCACATAATATATTTAAACTGAAATAATATAAGTCGCTCTTGCGTACTTTTACTAAAAATAATCACGTTTACTTTAGTAAACATGATTATTCGTCGGCCGTTTTCTGCGAGCGAGTAATACCATAGATTACTTGGTAATACTGCCAACTCAGAGCAGCATATTTAAATATTTGCAGAAATATTTACCATATTTGCATTACATTGTGCAATGTTACATAATTTGTGCGTGTTTTCCGTCTCTTTGTGAAATTCTCTTTTCTATTGTTTAATTCGTCTTTTTCTATGTGCGTTTAAAACCCATTCATTGTTTTATATCCATCTGGTATACAAAGGTTTCCAGGCTTTTCTTAAATCTAGATTTTTGTATTAAAAATTACTCAATTTGATTACTCAATTGATTACAAAATTACTCAATTACCGTGAAGGAAGCCTAAAAATACGAATGTGTTGTAGTGAACAAAGTTTGACTAGTTTATTGGGTTACAGTTCATGTTCTGAAACAGTTTGTTCAGAATCTGTTTAATCTATATCTGGTTAGATAAATGTGCTGAACTTTGATAGTGAGACCAGAGTCAGTATTTCGAACGCGGCGTGACGATGGGCGATGCGTTGTTATGAATGGACTTTTGCGGGCGAGACGAAGTAGTAATACAATACGAAAGTGTTGTAGTGCATAAAGGTTGACTGGAAGAGATTGCCTCCTACAATAAGTCCGCCTTCTGCTAAGCAGAAAAGTCTACATTTATTTATTTATTTAAGTAACTGCATACATAAAAACGCATCCCCCATCGTCACGCGGCGTTCAGAATCTATGCACAGGGCCGTAACGGTTCTAAAATCACATGAGCGAGTGAAGAGACAAAGCCACGATATCAACCAATCAGACTGGCCGTGTCGATTGCGTTAACGCTTACGATTGGTTGAAACCTCTTCACTCACTCCAGTGATTTACGCCGGTAGTAGGGCAGGACACTGGAGTAGACAGTCTCTCTATAGCCTTTTACATAAATAATCTAGAAATTTTGTGTTCATTTTGTATAATTTTGTGTCGAAAATGATTTATTTTTTGCTAATACAGTTTCTTTGTAAAAGCTGCTCCAGCGTCACAGCTGAGCAGACGTTAAGATTTAGCGGCAAACGTACGTCAAAATATTGTGTTCATTTTGTGTTTTTTTGTGCAACTACATTTTGTTTGGCCATACTTTTCATGAAAATGCCAAAAAACTTTTCAACTATAGCGTGACATTGGAGTACATAATCTAAATACAGTACCCGAAATGGTGTCAAAATTTTGTGCTCATTTTGTGTATTTGTGTGCAGGAAAAAGAAACTTATGTTTAAGTATATTTTCCTAGTTATTGGAAAAATCATTAATAAAACCTTGTCACTCTCACTCAGCCATTGAAAGAACATTCATATCCGTTAGGGCTTCGCACATCTGCGACTGTGCTAAAGTTCTACGAGCGAAAAGTAACTCTTGTACGAGTATCTGCACAGTGCTGAAGCGTTTTCAACCTTATTTTCTATAAAATAAAGGTTCCTGTTAAGGCAATGTCCATGACATGGAATAAAAGAGAGATACTTAATTGAAACTTATGGACCATTTGTCTTATGAAACTAAATAGGGTGCATGCTATGTCTATGATAGGGTGTTTATGTGTAATAAATAATTACCTATATATATATATATATATGTATAAAATGTATTATGTATATATTTATATTATGTACATATATTGATTTATACGGCTCGCGTTGCTGCCGCGGTGTGTAGGTTTTGGTTTAGGGTGTGTTGAGGTCCACCGATTGACCTACACGGTACTCACCACAGATTTTAAAATAATATTTTGATAAAAGTTTCATCGAAATCGGTAAAGTGGTTGCCGAGAAAATCGTTGACAAGGAACCCACCCACCCACATATATACACTAGTCACAAAGTATAAATGTGGGCACTAAGCTCCTCCCTCAAACTCCACTTCTCTTTCACACTCGCTACAACTGACCGCGAGTGAATGCATGCGAGCATCTGAAGCCACACCCCCAACCCACATTTGTATGTTGTGACCACTATACATACGCCCCGAATAGAGAATACTCCTTTCTTGAAGTCGCTGAAAAATAAAGTTTACGTAACAAACAATGGACGCATAAAAGTTTTAAAAAAACTGGTAGTCTGTGGAACGCTCTCCCTGCCCACATATTTTCCTCCATGTACAGTCTCAAGTCCTTCAAGAGGGGCGTGAATAGGCACCTGTCAGACTGGCATGGCATTTGCAACCCCCGCTAAAATCGAATGTCCATGGGCGTCATTAGTCACCTTCTGCTTGGCTCGGCGCCATATGTCGCGCTCTCAATAACATTTTTTTTCATATTTTCTTATAAAAGCATTGAACTGATTATTATAATATTCTAATTTCTTATTTTGCTGACTTCACGATTTCGTTCCGTGCTCTCTGGTCAATCGGCGCATCCGGGATTGTGTTATCTCTCTCTTCTTCCCCTATAATGAAAATAGCCATGAAATTATATAAAACAAAAATAAGTAAGTACGCTTCTTGTACCTCACTTGGTCGTCTACAAAAATCTTAAGTGCGTAACACATAAGGTTGAAAACGCTTCAGCACTGTGCAGATACAAGAGTTACTTTTCGCTCGTAGAACTTTAGCATAGTCTCAAATGTGCGAAGCCCTAACGGATATGAATGTTCTTTCAATGCCTGAGTGAGAGTGACAAGGTTCTAGTAATTATTTTTTCCAATAACTAGGAAAATATACTCAAACATAAGCTTCTTTTTCCTGCACACAAATACACAAAATGAGCACAAACTTTTGACACCAGTTCGGGTACTGAATTTTGATTATCTACTCCAATGTCACGCTATAGTTGAAAAGTTTTTTGGCATTTTCATGAAAAGAATGGCCAAACAAAATGTAGTTTTTCTTGCACAAAAAAACACAATATGAACACAAAATTTTGACGTAACATTTGCCGCTAAACCCTCAACGTCTGCTCAACTGTGACACTGCAATTGAGCAGACAACTTTGTTTTAGCTTTTCAAAGTAACTGTATTAGCACAAAGTAAATCATGTTCTACACAAAATTATACAAAATGAACACAAAATTTCTAGATACTTTTGCAGTATTTATCGAGAAAATAGATTCCCATGTCACGTAGGTATTGAGGGCTATACTCAAGGACGCGGGTTCGAATCCCGCTTTGGACAACACGTTGAACAAATATTTTTCTTTGTATTTTTCTAAGTTAATTTATCTGGTGCATCGACTGCAGCGTTACTTCACATTATAAAAATTGTAAATTCTAAAGTTATAAATATTGTGCTCCCAGTGGGTATCGAACCCGCACCTCACGCTTGAGAGGCGTGCTCTTGCCCGCTCGGCCAATCTGACACTCCGTAATAATGATTAAAGCTATCCGGTTGCATGATATAAATTAATTTGAGTTATGGACTTGCCATACGGCATCGAACTTACCCCTTCTGTCATGATGAAAATTTATTTGGTCATTTTTCAGAAACCACTAGTCCTAGCTAGACCCATCGTGCTGGTACTCAACGTCATTAGTCATGTCGAAATTAGAAAATACTTGAGTAATAATAAAAATAAGACGTGTCAATATTATCGATCAGAGATCGTAACTTGTTTTCCAAGCTTTTATTTAACTTTATCCGTTAGTACGTAGGTACAATATGTTTAAATCAAATTTTACATTTTAAATTTCACCCACTTTCCGATGTTAAATTGAGCTGAAATTTTCCACACGTTGCATACGTGTATCATATTTGGATGATCATGCTATATTATGTATGATGCAATAAAATTTTTATGAAGTGTATAACTATAGAAGGGGTTTCTTACAAAGCCTACGTAACTGTCATAATTGTGAATTTTTGGCTTACGGTAACATTTTATTCTCTGGAAAAATACCTCAATTCTATTCATTCGGGATTTTACAAAAACGACGTAAACTGCATGAAATTTTCTACTAAAAATTAAGTAACTGCTATGAATTGTACAAAAACAGCGTATGTGATGATCACCATCAAAGCTAGCATTCTATGATAAGGTATCGAAATTGTAACTAAATAAAAATAAATAAATATAGACTTTTCTGCTTAGCAGAAGGCGGACTTATTTCCGGAGGCAATCTCTTCCAGTCAACCTTTATACACTACATCACATTCGTATTGTTAGTGTATAGGTTTCCTCACAGTGTTTTCTTTCACCGGGGTGCATTTTTTAAAATCCGGAAAAATTGTGCGCATACCAGGTATCGAACCCATGACCTCTCGTGTAAGAGGCGTGCGCTAACCAACTAGGCTACTCCGCAACCCGACTAAATGACATCAATGATGATGATACTGATTGTGATGATAAAGATAGCGGCAGTGGTGAGTAGATTTAAATAAAATATGTATGAGCAAATTTATGGGCATATTTTATTTATTTTCTACAAAACAACTGAAATTTTACAAAACACACGTATTATCTACGGGCTCTTTTCGTATATCTCCTGAGAGATATCCATACACGAATGTCGTAAAATATTGTGTCATTATCTCATTAACCTCATATAAAAATCGCTCGGTTCTACTTGAATTATTATGGACTAGGGAAAGTCGTTTGTTCCTCCTTAAAAAAAAGGTAACGAAAAAGATACCCTGTTTTTGTAAAAAAAAAACCTTCAATTATTCCCTTCCTTGACGGGACAGCCCGTGTCCAGCATTGGTATATGCAAAAAAGGCTGAGGAGGAGGGTTATTTTGTATGACTATTTGAAAACAACTTCACATTCTGGCCACGCCCATCTCCGACCAAATATACCCGATTGTTTGATACAGATAATCTGATACCTGATATCATACTGAAGAACTGGTGCATTAGGTGATGTAGCCTTCCGTGCCAGTTTCCATAAAAAAAATACATACATACATACCTTCACGCCTCTTCCCCGGAGGGGTAGGCAGGCAGAGAAAATTGAGAGTCATTTGACGCGTTTCTGACATATATCCTTTGCTTCATCCAACGTTATACATCGTTTCATATA
>WYDE02199058.1:0-10360 GCA_009867175.2 Adela reaumurella | reverse complement strand
TTTAAGCGAGCTCTAAAGGAATGAATAGTTGGAGAAAGACGGATATCGACGGGTAGCTGGTTCCACAGACGAACTGCATGAACTGAGAAATAAAAAACATGATCAGTAAAAGGATATGAGTATTCCTGCGAAGTCGGATATCGAGCCACTCTAAACGATTGAGAAATTCCGAAATGACAATTTTAATATTATCGTTTAATAAAGCACAGATACGTTGATTGGATTGATACAGGAACAAGAATCGGGTTGCCGGCGTAGCGGCAGTCTTTATATAGAATAAAAATGCAAACGCTTGATTTCTACTTAAATGATGAAACATTATGACGTGTTCTGGGACCGTGGGAAAGTTATGCGGTGTCCCTCCACCTTAACTCGTGCGAGTAAGACTGCCAACTCGTGAAAACAAAGCGATTTCGGGATGTGGAAGAATGTGCGTTCCGTAATTTCATTGTGAAATTTATTTTCGATGTGTGCGTTCTGTTCGTTTCTTTGTGAAATTATGTTTTTCCTTTGGTGTTAATTAGTCTTTTTCTATGTGAATTTAATACCCACCCAAGTATAAAGGATACGAGCGTGCTTTGAACCCGTCGCTCCGGTAAAGGAAACACCGGTCCTCTCATCTAACTATTGCTGGGGAATCCATGGGTAATGGACGTAGCACTCGGCATCGGCACCGTGGTAACTGTGTCGACGGTGTTAAGGCCGTGCCGTGACAAACGCAGGTTGTACTCATCTGAAGAATGGGCGAAAATAAAACATTAAATAATAAGTAATATAAATTTCAAGCAGTGTAATGACAGTTCAGAAAGGCGAATTGATCGGTAGGTGATCTTTCCGTAATATGAGATATGTCAGTCTGTGCCATTCCGATTGAGTTATAATTTATAAAGAATACGAACATCGTGTCATTTTACAAATTATAGCTCAATCGAAGTGGTACGGACTGACGTACAACATCTCATATTACAGTTAAAAACGATACTGATAAATTTCATTTTTGAATTTTCATTATATTTCATTTTGTGATATTAATTATTTAAAATTTTATTTACGCACCTTCTTGAGATGAGTACAATCTGCGTTGGTCAAGTAAATAGGTATTACACTACCCGAAAGTGGGTGATTCTGCACATTTAACTGAACACCTTTTTTTCTACGACTTTTGCAATTCAGAACTTTTTTTTTCCTCACAATTTTTCTTAAATAGAAATATGAGATGGCGAAATAAAAAAAAATCACTTAATATTTTTTTAATCAAATGCTACTCATTAAGAGATACAGAATTATTAACGTGTAAGCGAAAGTTTTACACTCTGTATACGTGTAACTCCTATGTCGTGCGGCGGGCTGGCTCACCGCGCTAGTCTGTGACTGGCGCGCAGTGATCGTAGAATCGATCCTCTGTACGGGCGTACTTTTCAAGGCCTATACACTGTCGTACCCGTCGCTCCGGTGAAGGAAAATACCGTGAGGAAACCCTTCCCACTCCAAACTAGGTGGCAGGGTTTTCCCGACCGGGTTGAAAGAAGACACATGATTTTTCAGCGTTGGAGGCTCAGTTTGCGATGTTAAGCATTGCACAGCGCGGTCAGGTAATTGGATTGGTGACCGCTTGTTCGTTGATGCTGGCAGTGGTTCGGATTCCACTTTAAACTTTAGGTCCCTTCCCTCTCCTTACGTGGTGGTAGGATTAAACCCGCCCGGGTTGGTGCCACCGCACTCAATGTAGGATTATTGAAAAGGTTATGTGAATAGTACGTGTTTTCCATCTAGTTCAGTGTAGCTGGACTGAAAAAAAGAAGTACCCTGTTATAGCACCATACTCCGCAAAGATTGAGGTGACCTAGCCTCTCATTACGGTTCACGATGTGGGACATAAGAGGTGAGAGCCAACCATGATGGGATGATAACATAAAAAAGAATCATCATCATCAGCGTTTCACCGTACTGCTTGACATAGGCCTCTCCGATTTGTTTCCAACCCTCCCGGCACCCGGCAGCATCTGGCGGGTGGTCTTCCCACACTTCGCTTACCTGTCCAAGGTCGCCAGTCGCCAGTGTAGGACGCGAGTGCTCCAACGCCCGTCATCGCTGCGGCTCACGTGTCCAGCCCACTGCCATTTCAGCTTTGCCACCCGGTGTACAATACTACTTTGGTGCTTCGCCGAATTTCTTCGTTTCATACCTTATCTCGTAGCGATATTCCCAGCATGGCTCGCTCCATGGCTCGCTGGGTGACACGGAGCTTTTGGGCTATGCCAGCCGTTAGAGCCCACGTTTCGCATCCGTACGTCATGACCGGGAGTACTTACTGGTCGTGCATCCTGGTCTTTAGATTTTGCGGCAGTACAGACTTTAGGACGAATTTCAGTTTTCCGAAGCAGCCCGCCCAAACCCCGTTGAATGAAAAAAAAAATAATCTATCAACCGTAATCAGTCTTCGACATATTCGACTCGGCATTGTATAATGTCTTTGTAAACAGTGATACAGTAATCGAATTCGTTTTTGTCAGGCAAGATGCACAAAAAAACTACAAAACTAATTTGTTTTAATTTTGAGCAGTCGTAACTTGCATTTACATGTTCTTATAAAATATTTTTATAAAAGTAATACCTTTAATATTATCACAGAGACCATCAAATCCTAAATAGACTAGATTTGCTTATAACTCGAGAACGAATCTAACAATTTACGTGAGATTTACACTGGTGTATTCTCTAACAATTGATGATGAGTTTAGGAATTTTTGAATAAGAATCATTTCTTTGACTTGGCACATTTTCTTTAAGTGCTCAGGCCCCTGATAACTTATCGTGATGCCATGTTAAATAGGGTATTTTCATTATACGTTTTCAGGCTACACAATACAGAAAACGCTATAGAAATCCGTTCAGAAATCTTTACGTGATTAAAAAACAAACAGACAAACAGAAATTCAACAAATTGTATTTTCGGGTCAAATATCCAACATTGAGTACCTACTAAAAATGCTATTTCATCAAAATTGAATCAATTTACACACTCACCATTACTACTCCTTTATGAAAGGTATAGATGTCACTTTTCGCCCAATCATCAATTCTATAAATATTTCTAAAACAAACTCTGTAAAGTAGAAAAAACCCTGCACCCATGTGTACGTAGATCACGTAATACATAAATTCCAATGTAAACTAGCACTTTCTTAGCCCGACTATCAGCAACGAGTATACTCGTGTTCACACCTTTACAGGTGACACATTGTTTTTCACGCCACCGTACTTTTATTTAACTTACCTCTATATTAACTGTCATAAGGTTGAAAATTAGAACTCGATAAGCATGCACATCAGACCTTTCTCTTTCAGCCAAAGAAACTAACATAAGGTCAATTTAACTAAATTCAACCTTATTTCTTTGGTGATGAGATTTATTTTCTTAAGCTATCGTTTCACATAAAGCTAGAGGGAAATACGATCTCATAAGGATATAAGGCGGTGTTGCACGTAGGTGGAAGGTCGAAGGGTTTATAGAGCTGGATGTAATGCCATTAATTCGTCTTTGAGAGGCCTTCGTGACAACATATTAGATGTACCGCCGAATTACAGTCTTTTATTTCCCCGATTAATCGACAGAATTACGGCTCTTTTTATGTTTCGGAGAATTAGTCGGAGTCCAATCTGTTTTAGTTCGTTTCATCTTTGGAGGACGAGAACAACAATGGGAGAATTAGATTGGATAAATTTGGCAGCGAGCTAGAAGTAACTGGATGTGGACACTGGACAGCAAACAATAGCCTAATTAGTTCTCAAAATGATATCACATTCTCTATCTAGGGTAACAACAGATGTTTCACACGTTATGATAGGTACTTATTTTATAAAATTTTAGGTCATTTAACTAGAAGTGTCACATTGGTCGAGCGGGCAAGAGCATGCCTCTCAAGCTGGAGGTGCGGGTTTGATCCCAACTGGGAGCACAATATTTAAAACTTTAGAATTTGTGCTAAAATGGCTTCTGACGCTCCAGTGAAGGATGAAACCGTGAGGAAACCCATTTTCAAGCCTGCTGGTTACCGTGGAAGTGTATGACTAAAATCGTGTCATGTCATGTAAATGACAGAGGCCTGTACCCAGCAGTGGGACGAATGAAATGGCTGCAAAAGAAAGAACGAGAAGTACGCTCTGTTCTATGTATGTTTCATAGTACAGGCAAACATTAATTATTTTGGGTAGATTCTGTTCCTGTTTACAAGCGAATTTAAGGAGAAATTAAAAATCTCACTCACTCATTCATTCTGCCGAGAGACCTGCGCTGTTACCGGCGTAGACTCGCTCGACGTGTCGAGGTCGAGGTGCGAGTGTGAAGCACATAGATTTTGTATAAACTACACTATATGTGTCACTGTCATTTCTCACTCACTCACTCGAGTGAGACGACGCCGGTTACGGCCCTGTCCATTGACAACCAGTAATGGTGCTGCTTAAATGAGATTTTGATTTTTCCAAAATTTACCTTGTAAACAGACTTATTGAATTGTAAATTATCTGAGCTCTATATTATATGTGCAGTACTCGTATAGTTTTAAAAATTTTTATTATATAGACGTCTCAAATGGTCTAAGAGGCCGTGAAAATAAAATAACGTGATTTTGTTATGAAAATGATTACACTGGTCTGTCAACCCGGCGGCGTTGCGTTCAGAAATGGGAACACTTTAAAAAGTTTAAAAATTCTTATCTCAAAAGCTGTTACATAGGTAATGGTAAAAATTCATATTGTATGGCCGTATTCTTTAATTTTATCTCCTTTCCATACTGGAAAAACAAGTAATTAATTTATATAAATTTTCACAAAATTCTACCACATGCCTAAATTTCTTGAGAAAATCGCTTGGAATTCTTTCGACTGCACAAATGCGTCAAAATTTTGGCCTTCACCACTTCACCCACATATGTAGTGGAAGAAGAAATAGAAGTAGTAAATAAAACACTAAACGTCACAAACGCCTCACCGGGCGAGAGAAATGAGGAGGCTAATTCTGCAGCACCCCCACGTTCGCCGTATCGAGCTCACTAATGACTAAAGAGGAGACCGTGCAGGGCCATTCTCCGCTAATATACGCCTCCGTACCGTCGCATCCGCCATAACAGCGTACCGCTATCTGCCATCTACTGTTGCCACAGAATACAGAGCGATGGAGCAGGTGAAGGACTATATCAGCGTCGTTGGCTCAGTGGTTGCGGTATTTTGTATTCGATTACCGAAGTTAAGCACTTCCGAGCCCGGTCAGGTCATGGATGGGTGACCACTTGACCGTTAAAGCTGGTCGTGGTTCGGATTCCACGTTAAACTGTAGGTCCTTCCCTCTCCTTACATGGGGGTAGGGTAAAACCCTCCCGGGTTGGAACCACCGCACTGAATGAAGGTCGGTCTAAGCGGCTATGAAACATAATTCGTGTTTTCCGTCCAGTTAAGTGTAGCCGGCTGGAATTGAGGGAAGTGCTCACATGGCACCACCTACATAACTCACCAAGGTGTTTAGGCTGACATCACTGGTACCAGAAGAACTAGGGCATTAGGTGATGTAGCCATACTTGTCAGTTTCCATAAAAAAAAATGAAACTTTTCAATTTTCCTCTAATATCCCCAACCCGAAAACCCTCAAATGCGATTTTTGTGTAATATTCTTGTTTAAAAAGGAAATAAACTTCATCGGTTCGGTTCGCTTCACGCACATCCTTTCAAGATCAAAAGCCTTTTCCAGTCGTTGGATTCGACGCAGCCGCCGTTGCGACAGTTTCTGCTGAGTTGTATGATATGCCACGCATATACGTGGTATAAAATAAAGTAGTGTACAACCCGAAAGGAGACGTAACTGGACAACTATTATGATTAAATTTTTTTGAAGACAAAAATATAGTTTCTTTATAAACATTTTATTTACAAAAAAATTATTAATTGGTTTGCAGAAACAGAATCACCCTCAAATATGTCAGTTAAAAAAAAATGAACACCAATAAAGAGAAATCATTTATAAGTTAGCTTGCACATGCCGTGAGCGCAGTGTGAAGGGACTGGGACTGTACATATGTACTCCGGTTCTCATCATAGAACCCAGCTCCAGTTCTAGGAAAGTCCCATTCACCCAGCTCATTGAAAGCATCAATCGCTAGCCTGAATATCTATCTACACTGTGCTCGTGTTTCGTCGGATGCACAGAATACATAATAGATAGCAGTAATCAAACTGCACAATTCGTGTTGTTTTACTATATGCCACGCATATAAAATTGTACCTTTAGCCGTCTAGTGAAGCGCGACATATGGCGCACGCCAGGCTAATGCAGAGATGTAGCGCAACGGTGAACATGGGTATTCGAAGATTTACGAGGGCTGCGAATGCCATCTCGGCCCACTAGGTGCACTTTCATATGGTGTTTGAAGGACCCCATAGAGACATTGGCGGTAAGAAGAAGGAAGGAGTGCATTCCACAAGTTTGCAACCCTGTAAATAAAGGATTTAAAAGATCGATTAGTTGAAATCTGTACTCATTTCTCATACGTACGACCACAATGTGGAACCAAGTTCTAGCAGAGATAATTTCAGAGTCGTCAACGTTGGGGCTTCAAGAGGCGAAAAAGGTTAAATAGCTGTCGAGTCCAATTCACACAAAAACGTATACATAAGAACGCTACAAATTTTTCGTTCGGTGTTTATGCTTTCACAACCCCCACACTTTGTGATAATTTTTTATAAGCCTAATTACGGAGAAGCGAATTTAGTTACGACCGCATATCGTTAGATTCTAACTATGTAGGAAACCAGAAGCTTCAGGTGAGAACGGGATAATGACGGAGCTCTAGATAAAGCTGGAGAACGGCCCATTCTGAAGAAACTGCAGAGATTATTCAATGCAGTTCTGGAAAATGGTGCCGCCCCCGTATCAGTTGTTCTGTTTGACAAGAAGGGCAATAGGACGAAGTTGAAAAACTATCGGCCTATCTCTCTTCTAGGCCATATGTACAAAGTCTTTTCGAGAGTCCAACATCCTTTTCAGAGGTTGGACCAGTACCGACCTCGCGAATAAGCTGAGTCCAGGAAGGGATACGGCAACTTGGACCACAACTGTAAGGCAGGTGATCCAAAAGTGCGATTAGTACAACAAGCCGATATTCTTTGCCTTTGCCGACTACGAGAAGGCATTCGACTCAGTTGAAAAGTGGGCTGTCGAAAACTAGCTGTTGAGACCACCTATCTCGAAGTACTCCAAAACTTCTATCGATCGGCGACGATGACTGTGAAACTCCACGATAACACTCGGACCATCCCACTTGAGAAAAGGGGATGTGATCTCACGCAAGCTCTTTACAAATATACTAGAAGACGTGTTCAAGATCCTTGAGTGGAATAAAATGGGTATAAATATCAATTAAGAGTTTCTAAGTCCTTTTCTTTTCGCCGATGTCATTGTCCTCCTCGCACATTCACAGAATTAGCTTCAGAAGATGCACAGCGACCTCTATGAGGTCTCGCTGAGGGCCGGTTTGAAGATGAACCGGGATAAAACCAAAGTCATGTCGACGGAGGTTATGCGTTGGGGACAAATAATCATCGATGGCGAAACAATCGAACAAGTGGAGGAGTACGTTTAGCTCGGCCAAATATTTCGGTTAGATCCGCAAGGCCTACTCAAGGAGGTAGAAAGACGCATTCAACTGGATTGGGCTGCCTTGGGAAAACAGAAATTCGTCCTAAAGTCTGGCACAGAGTTTGAGCACCAACAGTTATTTAATTTGTTTAAAGTGCTCGATTTTGTTAGTTTATGTCATTTGTGTTTTGCGATTTCAAGTTTGATACAGTAGCCGCTGAAATTTCTGTGTCTCACAAATCGATTCGTACTATTTTAAAAGATCGCTTGGGAATGGGCTGCTGCTCGACTAGTCCCGAAAGATTTGAATTTTCTTCAAAACTTCAATCGCGTAAAAGTTGCTGAAGACATAGTAGACAAGTTAATTCCGACTCCACATAAAATAAATTTTGAAGAATAAAAATAATTTTGTATATTATTGACCTTTTCCCTGTACTTTCTTGACAGAGTACTACCTTGCCCTGAAGTTGTTAGGCAGTTCTTCTTCTCGGAAGTTGAAATTTGGTGTGTGTTGCTAGCTATTGACATATAAAATGAATATATATAAATACCTAACCCAGAATAAGTGGACGTTGAAAATATTCGAGCAAAGTTTCTTGCCAGTTCTTCTACTAGCCTCTTGGTACTTTAGTTAGTACTTTGGTTTGTTGCGAGTTATTCATAGGTATAAGGATAGTGGATAGGTAAGTGGAAATGTAGTGAAACTACCGTTTCATCGCGTCTACATTTCTAGATTCGTCTGATGCGCTCCTGGCTGAGTAATCCGTCCATTAGTTTATTGAGCCTGCATTGTGCGCGTACACGACTTCAAAATACGTACGTACGAAGTACGAACTACACGCGACTTGCTTGTACGAGCTTGTAGAGATGCCGTGTACATTGTTTCATGTAGATGGTGCAATGTTGAATATCCAGTGAAGGGAAGCCATCGTGACCCTAAAAATAAATGTGGTCCTACATGGACTATTGCTCGCACCTTCGGGCTGGCTCTTTGGATTCAATGCAGGACCACGCTATGTGTTTGGTCAATAACTCCGAGGTACCAAGGAACCTTGAACTTTTGCATGAGGCGATCCCATCGTCCTTTCGTAGTTCGACTACGAATAGTATAGGGATGCATCCACTTTCTATATACATTCCCGCAACGCGGATAATTACATTGCTCCGGAATAACAGGCTTTACTTATTTCGGTTGGCAAAATAATGAAATGCCCTCCAAGAAATTCCCTTCGCCCATGAAAGAATTTGAATTTCTTTAAAAGGTGGTTTAGAAGATTTTTTTTATGGAAAGCTCAACATATGGGACGAGTTATAAGAACGCAGACGCCTAGCCCGACGGCACATCAGCTCCGTTGGCTCAGTGGTTGCGATATTCGCTATTCGATAACCGAAGTTAAGCACTGCCGAGCGTGGTCAGGTCTTAGATGGGTGACCGCTGGTCGTGGTTCGGATTCCACGTTAAACTGTAGGTCCCTTCCCTCTCCTTACATGGTGGTAGGGTTAAACCCGCCCGGGTTGTTACCACCGCACTGAATGAAGGTCGGACGATGCGGCTATGAAACATATTTCGTGTTTTCCGTCCAGTTCAATGTAGCCGGCTGGAATTGAGGGAAGCTCTGACATAGCACCACCTACATAACTCACGAAGGTGTTTAGGCTGACATCACTGGTACCACAAGAACGGGTGCATTAGGTGATGTAGCCATCCTTGCCAGTTTAAAAAAAAAAATATGCCTCATACCTACATAATCAGTTTAGGCAGATATCACTGGTACCAGAAAACTGGCCTATAACCGGCGTAATATCACTCGAGTGAGTGAAGAGATTTGAGCCAATCGTGTGCATTAACGCACTCGAGATCACTCGACACCGCCAGTCTAATTGGTTGAAATCGTGGCGTTGTCTCTTCACTCGCTCATGTGATAATAGCGCGGTAGACCCCTTGGTGAATTAGGTGATAAAGCCTTCCGTGTCACTTTCAATAAAAAAAAATATTTGGGCATTTACGGGGGCAGTGAATGCGTCTCTGCCCGACTAGTTGCACCTTCATAGTTTGTTTGAAGGGTTCCACTATACATTGCAGGAAAGGAGGGAGGAGATGGCCGTACATTCCACTGGTTGGTAACCGTGTAAATAAAGAATTTAAAGGATCGTTTTTGTCATTAGGGGATATCAACAGCACCTGTCGGAATGACATTCGTCGCAACCTTGTAATAGGCCAAATGCTCAAAGGCGTCGCTAGGTGCGTGGGAAAGTAAAATATCTATGATCGGTCTATGTTCGAACGCCGTATGGTATACCAGCATTAACAGACAAGAGGTTTGGAGTCCGGAGCCGGACTAGGCCGACCGAATATTGGCTAATTAATTGAGAATCTCTCCCCAGATCGACTCAGCCCCTCCAGATATTGATAATAACTCAGACTAATGGGTTATTGCTTAGTACCTGAGTGAGCAGATTAGCACTGGATGGAGCCTAGTAGTTTCATTTGGTCCACGATGGAGACCCGCAAACGTCGTGCCGATCGGTCCAGTGATTATAATCTATAGAAGAATTTCTACCGTGTGGGGCCGATACTTAAAAGAATGACCCCACTGCATCTCTTCCCATGCATGTCGTAAATGGCGATTAAGGGATAAGGACAAGATACCGCGCTAAAGGGCGACAGGTTCGCCACCTCTCACCTTGGCACGGTACTTCTACCAAGTCATGCAGTAGGTGGGTCTTCGT
>WYDE02199047.1:0-10361 GCA_009867175.2 Adela reaumurella | reverse complement strand
GACGTCTCCGTGACCATGAACAGGACGCTCTGTTCGAAACGTCGGACAATCCGATAAAGTCGCCGCGAGAAGAGCCGCAAGTTTTCAAAATGTTGTTCAGCGACCACGGTAATTTAAAGTGTTGTTAAATATGTCCTTCCTAAATTTTATGAATTCTCCTTCAAATACTATTTTATTTTAACGACTTGCGAAATAAATATAATACGAATCTATGTATTACATATCATCATCAGCTTTTGTATTTCACTGCTGTACATACATTGCTCCATTTTTTTTCCAACGTCTACCGGTACCCGGAATCACGAATCCATCGTTTGGCCGCAACGTACGTCGTCATCCTACCTGACGGGTGGTTTTCCCACACTTCCATTACCTGTCTAAGGTCGCCAGTGTAAGACACGTGTGCTCCAACGGCCGTCATCCCTGCGGCTCACGTGTCTAGCGCACTGCTACTTGAACTTTGCCACCCAGTTTTTTTTATATGGAAACTGACACGGAAGGCTACACCACCTAATGCACCCGTTTCTGGTACTAGTGATGTCAGCCTAAACACCTTGGTGAATTATGTAGGCAGGCCTCAGGTACCATGTCAACGCTTCCCTCAATTCCGGTGTTCGATATCTACTACTTTGGTGCATAGGCTAATTTCGTCGTTTCGCACATTGTCTCGTAATTAGCGTATTTAAAACTCAATAATATATAAATTTAAAAAGTTAAAATTATAATAATCATCAGCTTTTTGCTTTTCACAGTGTAAATTAATCACAAATAAATCAAATTATGCTATTGTGAAATGTTTATTCGCAAGAACTGTACTGACAGTAGAAATTACCAATGTTTAAATTCGATGAGTAAGAACCCGTCACAACTTTTTAACTTAGCTTTTAAAATATGATTTATATACCTATATAGGTTTATTTTGACTAAATTGTAAATATTTTCTATGGTTATTAATTATATAGTTAAGCTTTCGGTTAGCGGATTATAAACTGACCTATGGCGTGATTCTGCATCAATACTAAACCAATTTTGATAAAACAATTTTTGAGGCATTTTTAAATATTTATATATCGATTTATATAATATTTATATATTTTGAGAAAATACACCTATTAAAAAATTGTGAGAAACATAAAAAAATTTTTTTTGCTCAGTTGCAAAAGTCGTATAACAAAAGTTGTTCAGTTTCATGTACAGAATCACCCCATTTCGGGTCGTAGGTATTTATTTACTTAACACCGTGTTTACTGGGTTGTAATTATAAAATTATTACTTAAGTTTGCTTTGTGTGTTTTATATTTACTTTATCGCTTTGTTTTGGCACTTCAATTATTGCAATAAATGTATTTATAAATTTCTACAGTTTCAGTGTTTCTGGTTATTAAATAAATAAAAATAAATAACATCACGCTCGTATGCACGTGCTCTGGAATTGTCACACGTAGATAAACCCGTTTCGCGTGTACAGTTAATATGTTAACATATTTTGTAAAATGATAATTTTGTAGAAATAATAGCCACGGTGGTGACACTCGAATCTCATTTATAACAACTCTCAGTTTGTTTAATTTTCTAACTTCCCGAAATGATTTTCCATCCTTCATATCTATAACTCTCATATCAATAGATAGGAGGATAAATCCCTCCACTCAATATGTATTTTTATCACTGGGTACGATTACGTTTCGGCTTTGGACGCTGAAGGTCGAAAACAATGATGTTATCGTAGGTCGGTCGCACTCACAGTACTAAGTACAGCATTAATCTTCTTTCTGCCCTTTAATCATGGTTGGTTCACAGTAGATACAATGCAAATCTTAAAAATCTGTTTTGCAATTTGTGATCCAACTGTAAATTGGACGTAAGAGAAGAAGTAAGAGGCGTGCACAGCGTGCACTCACAACAAACCAAGATACCCCGCAACCGGAGATATAGACAAAAAAGAAACAATATTTCTTTATCACATTAATAACTTCGAATGTGTTCTCATAAATAAGAGTAGTAGTATATTTTGACAAAAGGCAGTCAGTTGATAGTAAACATTAAAATGCCAATATCTCGAGAATGGAGCGTCGTAGAGAAAAAAAGAACAATAAATTGGGATTAGATTACTTTAATAAATCCTACTTTCTAGGAGAACTGGCAAGAAACTTAGGTGGAAATCTTTAAACGTCCACTCCTCCTAAATGTTATGGCCTACCAGGCTGAAAGTTTGTAGGTTCATCCTACGTGTCAATAGCTTGCCATACACTAATTCTTAATGTCCTAGAGGACCTGGCAAGACTCTTCGCTGGATTTTTTTCAAAGCCATTCCTAGTATCGCGAAGCCTGTTTCAACATATCTGGCGTACATATCTTTACTTTTATGCACTAAAGACCTTGTTTTATGAAACTATTAACATAATTTAACTAGTCGTACTTTATTGTAATTAGCTATTTATTAGAGTCTAGCACTGTGAGTTGCCGTTTGATTGCGGCCCGTGCAGCAGTCAAATTGGACTCCGGGACCCCATCCGGGACTCCGGGAAGATGCCCACGTCGCGACAGGCGAAACCTAGGTCGACGTAGTCGCACCTACCACACCGGATTATCCATAAGTTTTTTTACTATTATTAGAGTCTATTATTATTCATGTGATTTTCACGGGTCGACTGTCCCTCGGGAGGAAGAAGGCCACCAGAGCACCCACTGTAAAAGAGAACAAGAACGATTAATATTCGAATGAGGGATCGTTGAAGGAGGGGAACATTTTTTAAAATCTAAGATTGATATATAAATAATAGTTGCATTAAATCTTCTCCATCCAGTGTAGGTCGTAAAAGTGAACCAAAAAGGGAAAATTTAAACTTTGTGCGGTCCTTCCACATTCGGAATGTCTTAGTGTCTGCTATAGTCTTCGACATATATTGCTCCTCGAAGGCTATGATACGGCTATAACGACGTCAGACGAGAAACGTCTAACCTTGCGGCTGCTGTCTTCCACAGAAACATTCAGAATGTCTTTGTAATATATGTAGTTCCTAAATTGTTGCTGCAAAACTCTGCTTACTTCCAATTTTCTGGATTAAACCATGAGTGTCTTTAAACAATTCATACCCAAAAACTTTCAGTTGCTATAAATAATATGCATAATATTGCCGTTATTGCTAGAATAGTGACAACTGGCTTTAGACACGGCCATATTCCCCAAGATCGGTGTAAGCACATAAATCGCTGTTGTGGTGCGATATTAAAGTAAAAACCGCAGCACAACGCCGACAACTTTAGCAAAGTAAGGCAAAGTGCTAAGACAATTTTATGGACAGACACGAAGCCAGTGATCCGCTGTACGACGCTGGTGAAAGGACAATGCAAGGGCTCACCCTTGGAGGTGTCTAGTCCATTGCTTGGTCTTCTGTTCTTATTATTACTTAGTCGCCTCTTTATTACGATGTGTGCGGGAAGACATGCAATGTCATTTATTATTTATTTTGTTTATAGTACCGGAACTTACACACAACTTACAGCCGTGCATTTTGAGATCTTTTCGCTGTAAGGAAAAAAACACTCAAAACTTACTTTATACGTAAACTCTAAGAACATTCAACCCCACAAAGCTATTATGAAATAAGTACCATGTATTCATGTGAAATTTCTATTGTTTAAATAAATTAATCTTGGATCAGACAGAATTCTCAAGTTTCTTTAATTTAACATCGGCGCCAATATGACAGAACGAGATCTCTAGATCTCTTTGTACTTAAGGAAATAGCTCCTCACGGTACTCTTATACGTCTAAGCGTCGGGTACGAACTGCACAAGCATTGCAAAACTCTAAACACAGGATTTAATCTTCGACATTTTGCACGCTGCAAGCAGGATTAGCGCATAGCGCCACCTCGCCGCTCAAGATAGTGTTTCCGGTGTAAAGACCTGAGAAGCCAGCGCTGCGCATAACATTTAAGAGGTACTCACATGCTGACAAGCTCCCGACCATGTAGAAGGTTTCTTCGCAGGCGCTGACCAACATGATGTTGATGACTGTAGTAGCAGCCGTATTAAACATGCGACCTACCAGAAGCGCCAGGCTCAACGCCATCGCCCTGTAATCACCAGATGCGTTCATATTGGTAATTACTGTCCCTGAGACCACTTTCTGTCACGCTCTTGATATTAAATAAAAATAAATATATATACACTTCTCCGCTTGAAAGAAGGTGGAGTTATTGCTATAGGTAATCTTTACCAGTCTACTTTTATGCACTAAAACACATTCGCGTGTTAGTGCATAGGTTTTCTCACGGTGTTCTCCTTGAAGCGCAATTTAATTTTGAACACATTATTTTACTGAGATGAGGCGTGCACTCACAAACCAGGCTAAGACGCAACTGATATCGTCATTATACTTGGCAGGTATTTTTCCCGTGTATTTTTTCATTCTGGTGAGTTACCAGTACGGAAATCTTAAATATGTACAAGTGTGGAGCTTAGGGCACTGATGAAGAAGTATATAAAAAATTTACATGTGAATAATGATGCAATCACAGTAACCATGATGATGTCATTCATTACTAATTACTAGAATAATAAATATATTACGACGACATAGATAAGCCTCAATTTAATCTAGAACAGATCCAAAACACACCTGAGATGAGTAGGGAACATGCCAATGCAGATCGCAGTCAGCAGTCCAATAGACATCACTGTGATGACGGATAAAATGAACAGGACTAGAGCGCCAAAGGCATTGGTGACGAAGTTGATGCAAATCCCACTGATGCCAGAGATGACGTGGAGACAGATGACAATGTTGCGTCGTCCTACGCGGTTGACGATGAGGCTTAACAGCGCGTTGATCACAGATTGGATGCCTGCGACCGCGAACACGAAGAGCATGGCCAGATTGTTGAGTGCGCATAGGTTGGAGTCAGGCTGCAAGATGAAGAAGTGAAGGTTTTGAAACAATAAGATAATACGGAAAAACCTTTATTGATGTACTTAAAGATAAGCATTAGCATAAGTTTACATGCACAGTACAATTTCGTTAGGTATTACGTTCCTATTTACACATTTTATTTTTATTTTTTAATTATTATATTATATTGGACTAAACTGATATTTTTATTCAAACTATCAATTTAATAAGTTTTTTTATTTGTATTTAAATTGAAATTATAAATTTGATCGGAGTATTTCTGTTATAATTTTATAATACCTGGTTGAGTTAGATTGACGATGGCCTAATTCTTGCTTGCACCATGCTATAGAATAATAGAACGACAAAATATTGTTGAGGAAGCTAAGTGTAATTTGTTAACTAAAAAGATCGAATGTTTGAATTGAATTGAATTGCATAAATACATTTAATAGTTTCTTACATACATATTGATGAGTGGATTTTTTGACTAATACCACTTAAATATTAGCTAGGCGCTAGGCTAGACAGTTTTCATCGAAATTCGCATCATACAATACGAGATTCTACTTTCTCCACTAGGTACCAGTACCTAGGCACCTTGACGAGCTGGTAAGATGTTATGTCACCCTTCTTGGGTTCGTAATTTTTGTTATCTGGGGGTCTACCGTGCTATTATCACATAAGCGAGTGAAGAGACATCGCCACGATTTCAACCAATCAGACTGGCCGTGTTCTGTGATCTGGAGTGCGTTAACGCATACGATTGGCTGAAAATCTCTTCACTCACTCGAGTGATATTACGTCGGTAGTAGGCCAGTACTTAATACGTAAAAGTTTAAAAATTTATCCCTTACGGGGTTTGGTGCGCGCAGGTGTTGACGGGGGAGGAGGCCGGGGGCGCCAGGGACCAGAGACGGGCGCCTTAGTCGCCTTGCAAGAATCTAGTTAACGAGGAACGAAATAAACAGAAAATCGCGCCAGTCATGATGGTACCATAAATCTAGAAAAGTAAATTAATAAAAGGATGTACATCAAATGAAATGTATTTGTTGAACGATGACTACCGATCCAACTCTCAGAATAATTATACTCATCCACATTGTCAATGTATTGAAACAGACGGAAATTTTGTTATCGGCTACAGCTGAACAATCTTCAGAAATCCCCACGAGTTATCCACTATGCTCATAAGATATTGATACGTATTTTTTATAATTCTGTAAAGCAGTTTTAATAATTTGTGAAAATGGGGGTATTTCAATATTCACGGGCGTTGTGGATCCGATCTGTATATGTCGTGTTGGCCGTACTTGTTTGAACAGATGCGTTGCCATGTAGAGGGGTCTCTACATTCATACAGTCATCCAGTGTGTTGATACGGTCTGCAACACAGGCGATAAAAATAAAAGTTTATATTAAATGGGTTTCATATAAGTAAAAATAGATCGCAGTGAATGAATGAATCATATCTACATATTTTCAATCGATACATTGAACACACCTACGGAAATTCCAATACAATAAAGGTTTACCCGTATGGGTCATTCCACGGATTTGTGAAACCCCGGACGCGGCTCAAAGAGCCCTTTTGTTCTCTATCTGACAGCCCTGTCACAGAGACAACAAACTATGCTCTCAGCGCAGAAACAAAACGAACGGATTTCCAGCACAGCCCCTCTGTGCGTCATTCATTACAGCTACCACTGCATTGAAAGTAGAATTCTTCATTTACTGCACATAAAATCGAATATAATGTACTTAGCTCGGCCTTCGGCCTCGCTCCAATTTAATTCTTGTTCGGAATATCACTCTTCAGTTCACTATGGCTTTATAAATACTATGAAACTAGTAGGTATGGTGGTAGTAGGTCCATTTTAGTTTCTGAACGACATTTAACTTTTTTGCATGTGTATGGATGTAAGTATGTAGGAGTAAGGAGACTTAGGCTCAGATTTAGATTCACAAAAAAGAAGAATACGAGTAGTGATTGTGCCTTCGATTATGGCTTTCACAAATTACATTGATTGAACGTAAGTCTGTTATTCACTGCCTAACCCAAGATACAAGATACAAGCACTGTAACTTAGTAGACCGTATGGCGATGGTAGAAAATAATTTCATACTCATATCTTCGCTGTGAAAGTCGGAGCGGGAGCACTACCAACAAAGTTACTTACAGCCTTTTGAATAATCTATCTACGCCCGCCAAGATAGTCGCTAAGCTCCCAATGTGGAGAGAGCTTCGAAAGAGTTACTGGAGGCATCTTGCAGGAAAGGCAGATCGATAACAGGACTGATGTGGTGGATCTCCGCGTCCTACCTAGTTATCGCATGCATACTAACTGAAAGGGCTTGCTTGACTGACACGAACCGAAATGGAATGCACGGTGGATGAGTTAAAAAAAATAATAAGTAACTGGTTGAGTAACTTTGATTACAATGACACTCAAAATGTACTAGAAGTAAATAAAAAATAATAAGTAACTGGTTGAGTAACTTTGATTACAATGACACTGAAAATGTACTAGAAGTAAATAAAAAATAATAAGTAACTGGTTGAGTAACTTTGATTACAATGTCACTGAAAATGTACTAGAAGTAAATAAAAAGTAATAAGTAACTGGTTGAGTAACTTTGATTACAATAACATTGAAAAATTACTAAAAATTATAAATTAAAGTCTACATGTACTCAAAAATTCTCTCGCTCACATAAAAACTGTACTAATCCCACATAAATTGTGATGTTTCTGCATCTACGTAACATATAAAGTATTGCTATATTTGTATTAGTTTTTCTCTTCTAGATTGTGTCTTATTTCCTTGCTCTAAATTTATATTCAATCACTCATCTTTTTTACCCGACTACGGCGAAGCAAAAGGAAGGGTTATTAGATCAATAATTTTGTAATAGTATTAACGATAAACTTATAAGTAAACAGTGGCTCATGTGATTTGGAAGACACTGGCTCCTGAAATATAGTTACTCTAGTTCGGTAGTCAGGGCTTCACTCTATCTTGTATGCACAAAAAGTTTTAAATAAAGATTTTGTTTGTTTGTTGTTTGTTTGATAACGAAGTGGCCGTTAGCTAGTACCGACCTGGATTGACGACCTCCTCTGCTACCATTAAACCCGGATACGTTCGATAAAGGCATTGTAAGCTGAGTTGTAAAATTTTACGTAATGTTATTTTAATTCTTACTTCATTTATTTTATGCAATACTCTTCTAAATTCCGCGGTCGTTAAACAAAATTACAAAAGCTCGCTACGAGAGCGGCGAAGGTGGGCTCTATTGCGAGCGGACGTAAACTTTGACCGTTGACGCTGGTCGTGGTTCGAATTCCACGTTAGTAGGTCCCTTCCCTCTCCTTATATGGTGGTAGGGTTAAACCCGCCCGGGATGATACCACCGCACTGAATGAAGGTCGGTCGAAGCGGCTATGAAAATAGTTCGTGTTTTCCGTCCAGTTAAGTACAGCCGGCTGAAATTGAGGGAAGTGCTGATATGGCACCTACCTACACAATTCACAAAGGTGTTTAGGCTGACATCACTGGTACCAGAAAACTGGTGCATCAGGTGATGTAGCTATCCGTGTCAGTTTCAATAAAAAAAAGTCTCAGTGACTGTGAATATGAGGCTCTGTTTGAAACGTCGGAACAATTAGATAAATTCGCCGCGAGACGAGCCGAAAGTCTTCAAAATGTAGTTTATTTTATGATATTTTAAATGTGTAAGTGTGTTTGTTGGTATATTTGTTTGTTATTTTGTTTGTCCTTCTTTAAAGCTATAACGGAGTAATGGATCGATTATTTTGTGCGCACATACATAGTTTAAGAAGAAGAGATTGCAATAAAATTTGTAATTTTTTAACAAAATGTACGCAGGCCAAACCAAGGCCAAAGAAATTACAGAAAAAATACATCAATTCTTGAGTGTTTCCTCAAACACATCAAATGCTACGGTTTCTTCTTGGTATGAATCGGGCATGAATTACTGCGGTAATTAAAAAAAAATCGAAATATTTTTTTCGTGCAGTAATGCATGATTCATTGATGTATTAATCAATCTATTTAAAAAAATAATTTTTACACCACCTACGTTAATATTTATCAAGGTACACTTAGGTATTTTTCAAGTTACTAATTTTTACATTGATTCACTTAGTTTAAAATTAATAAATAAGCTTGAAAAACGTTTATTTGTTTGTGAGATTAATTTCAGTATATATTTTTCGTCATTACATAATTCACAAGTTTAATAAGGTAACTTGCAGCCATTTTATTCGCCCCACTGCTGGGTACAGGCCTCTCTCATTTACATGATATGAGAGGATTTTAGTCATACACTTCCACGGTGACCAACCGTCCCGGAAGTGGGTTTCCTCACGATGTTTTCCTTCACCGGAGTGTTAGCGGCCATTTGGCACAAATTCTAAATTAAATATTGTGCTTCCAGTGGGTATCGAACCTGCGCCTCCCGCTAAAGTGCCCGCTCGGCTAATCTGACACACCTAATTAGGTATCCAATAATAAAATTAAAACGCTAATTATTGAATTATAATCTCAAAGAAAATGAACTTTTTGAAGGAAAGAAACTTATCGTCATCAATTTAAATACAACTACACATAAACGATAATAATAAATTAGCATACATTATTCCTCTCATGTTTAATCATGATTGACGTTGTCATTCTATTTTTAAACGTATATTATAATGTAATATCCTACAATGTATCGATATCACATTCTTTCGACTTGTATTCGCAAACTCTCGCACAACACAATAATTGCAAACAGTGACTCATGTAAACTATTTTAACGAACATTAAGTGAACCTACCTACCTTACATACATGATATATGCGTGTCCTACATATGTAAATTATACACATAGTTCTTTCAGCCTTGTATTCTATTCAGCGACCTTCCATTCTTATGGCGATCCTGTACTCACAAAGGACTTTCAACCTCTAAAGCACAGACGCATCGTCGGTTCGTTGAGCCTGTTTTATCCGTACTACTACGGCCGCTGCTCAGACGAACTTGCTTCCCTCATCCCCATTCCTGTTCTCCTTCGCCAAATCAGCCACACTCTTGCGGAATATCCCTTTTTAGTCGATAGAACAGTTCTTCATACATATACATTTCATTCACGCTAAATTCCGCCAATCGGGGTAAGCAGAGCAGTAGGTGTTGTGCTGCAAGAACTCTGGTAAATTACAGCAAAACACCGATCACCACGTTTCGCAAGGTATTCGGAAAAGATATCTATCAAGCGGAATGTAAGGCACGAAGACCCAACTGCTGCATGACTCGGCGGAAGTACCGTGTCAAGGTGATAGGTGGCGAGCCTGTCGCCTTTTAGCACGGCATCTTGTCCTTATCATGACACCAGACATAAAGATAATATTCAAATTTTGAAGCACAGGTCAGCTAAAATGTCAAAAAGCTTTGTCTGT
>WYDE02199036.1:0-10363 GCA_009867175.2 Adela reaumurella | reverse complement strand
CAAACAGCCGAGCATTTGAGTCCTGCTTTCCTGCAACCACAACTGATGGTACAACCTTTTTTGCAGTTGCAGGAAATAATGATTAGCAGGGTTTGAGGAGCTGGTGGTTTCGTCATCAGTTGAGGAATGAGGCCTTGTGTGCTCCGCATCCAGCCCCAATCGAGGGGATTCTTCTCATCTCCCAGCCACATCTGTACCTGAAACAAAACCAACAACAAAATTAAGAACCATAATTTTTTAACAGTATGAGTAGATGTGGTTTAAAACAGGAAGGTAATTAGTACTCGTAAAAAACTTTTTTTCACCTGGTGGTATGTTCGCAGAGAGTGAAATCTTGCAGCATCCCTGGTTGGAGGCAACCTGGCGAGGTTCATGTTGGACTTAGCTGCCGCCCTTGTGAACATCTGGAAGCGAAGGTCGTTGAGATTTTGGGATTCACTGTTGCCTCCATACAATGAAACGAGGAAGCTCTCTCCTGCTTCGGCGACCTTCCCAGGTGTGGCATCGGGGCTTAGGAAAACCGGAGCGTTTTGTTCGAGCCGTCGCTGTTTTTTCAGTGTAGAGAGAAATTTCATTTTTCCTTGGCCAAAAAGTGCTGATGTTGTATCACAACCACTAAAGGCATGAAGGAATACAGCGGACCCTCTCTTTACACTCGTGCTCGCCAGCAATCGCCTTCTGGCTTTCACTCGCCGAGTGTTAGAACGCCTACATGAAGTCCGCACGTGCGGCTCGCGCGCGGCAAAGCCGAAATGTGTTGTGGTTTTAATATAAAGCCTGTGTCACAGATTTTTGTTGTTTTGTTTTTTCTGTAATTATTAATATTAGATACATAAAAGTAAAAATAAAACACACCTACAGTAGAAAAAATGTTCAACAGACACTAAATTCAAAATATTCCTATTTTTGGAAATTTTCCAAACCTTTGAACAGCTCTATCTAAAAAATTATTTGGTCTACCGAGACCAAATTATTCTCGTTTTGTTGCAAATTTAGTCTACTTAAAAGTGTTGATAATGACTGTTGCCATAACTAAGGTTCTTGGTGGTAAAAATCAACAAAAACTGAAAAAAGTCCGAAAATTTTATGAATTTTCAAGTATTTATCAATGACCCGGAGGGTGTTCGAGTTGGAAAACTTGGAGTTATCATTACCACTTAATCACATACAACAAATTTAAAAATATCAGAACTACCTTATTTATGTAAGACAACACCCCTTATTTGGTATGATTTCCATGTACTATTACAGGTTGTTCAACAATTAATAATGCTCTCGTTAGAACCTCCGAGTCACGTACTGTTTCCAGTTTGAGTGTACTCGGCCGATGGAAGCGGACTCTGTTTTTATCTCAGTGTACTCCAATAAACTACAAACAAAACTTTTAGATGTCGAATCGAATAGCTGTCGAATGATAATTAAATTTACATTTAATATAAAATTATAAAACACGACTAAATTTACCAAGTACCGACAGGTAATATGAATTGAGCGGCTCCGGTATGTAGAATAATCTACTTACGCGTACTCTATGCGTTATTGAAATTAATGAACACGAAGTCACGCTCTCGTGGATGTGGTGAACTGCAAAATTTATGTAGTAGCAGAAATACATTCTGAAATTATTGGAAATTATAGGTTATTCATTTAATGGTTTTATTTGATTTACAAAATTTAATTACTGCAGCTTTACAACAAAGTTGATACAGGCCTGCATGTAATGAAGGGTATTCACTAAATTCAGGACCTTAAATCATTTAAACCGTAATACAGGTTGGGGCAGAAGTGATGATCCTATTTAATAATTTTTAATAGGTTTGAATAATAAATCAGTAAGATGGCAGCCTTCAGCAGCAATAGACTGATTTAGTCTATTGCTGCTTGTCTAGTCTAAGTTTTCTAGTTAATTCTACTTTTCTGCATAGGCCTATGATGACTGTTTCCTCGATAAAACTTGTCTTAAGGCTGTGCACTCTAAATATGACGTCATATTACAAAAACACACACAGCTTCAGCGGTGAGACAGAGATACAGTGCGGTGTTACTGTTTAAAGAGGGGGATGGATGGCACTTGCGACAATCTATGGCGCGCGCGAATTCTACTCAAAAAATAAAATAAAACTATGAGTAGCAAACAATTTTAAGGTTATGAATTTTCGAAGCGCACGTCATTAAAGAATATACAATTATATTTGTAGAAAAATTATAAAAAAATATACCTTTATTCTTTCTATTTACAGGGACTATTTACATTTTTCTTATATCGTTTTAGCTAAAATTCTAAAGTTGTAAATATTGTGCGGATCGAACCCGCATATCCCGCTTGAGAGGTGCGCTCTTGCCTGCTCTGCTAATCTGACACACAGTATGAGGTCCTTCAAAACAATGTGAAGGTGCACCTAGCCGGCCGATATGGAATTCGCAGCCCCCGTAAATCATCCAATGCCCGTAAGTGCCGTCGGGCTACACCAATGCGTTAGCCTGGTGTGCTCCATATGATGCGCTTTCCATAAAAAAAAATTACATCTCAAATTAAGAAGCGCAAAAAATATTAAAGTCTAATCGCTGGCGTTAAATATACGGAAAATTCCCTAACTCACGTTATTTAAAAATAAGTAATACAGTTATAATTACGTCCCAATATCTATGAAACAAAAAAGCAAGCGTTATTGTTCTTCTTCTAGGTTTTTCTTCTAGAAGAAGAACCTAGGAGAAAGTTCTAAGAAGGTTCTTCTAGGAACCTTGATTTCCCATCTACATGGGAAATCAACAATGTCGTGCCTTCTCTTTCTAATCTGACCTTACACTCGTATTTATAAATAAACTTCATTGAAAGAAATTCAGCGAAGACTTTGAAAAATTAAAAAGTATTTTTATCAAAATAGCAAACGGCGTCTATAAGCATTTAACTTATTTTTTTATGAAAATAGAGCACGACGTTAATGATTTTTTTTAAAAGTGGCTTAAATCACGAAGCAGGTTGCTGATACACCTGGCGACACCTATGAGGATAGTGGCGCTATATCGAGTAGTTGAAATATATTTACAATGACCATGGAAAACCACTATCATCAAACCAAATCAATTAAATTTCTTCATGGTCTTAGCCAGGAGATGTTATATCTCCTAAACTGTTAACCAACGCATTGGAACATGTTTTAAAGATGCTGAACTATAAAGAAAACACGACATCAATATCAATGGCTAATTCATTTCACACATTCGATCCGCAGACTAAATTAACGTGATGGACACTTTGCTGGAAGAGCTGAGTATATGATACTCGTAGGTCTAAACATCGCGCCCCGGCGAGTTTGCATCGGGATGTACTTGGACAATACAGAAGTCATGTTCAACGAACATGTTATCACGGGACTGGTGAGCGTCGGGGTTGCGACCCTCGAAGTTATGCAGCGCATGGGAAAATACATACATCGTACATCTCTGCCCGATCCAATTAGGCAGGCACAACTGCAAGACGGCTGACATGAGGGAACTTGTGAAACTCGGTCATATCTAATTCGTAACATACAGGTAATTGAAGGCGAAAGGCAGGACCCAGAAGTGATATACCTGGCCGAAATATGGACTCTGCCAGTGAGACTAGTTTACAAGTTTTAAGTCGTTCACGGATATACGGAATGAGCGATGTTGATCGATAAAATCAGAAAAGTGTATGCCGATACTACTTAGAACAAAGATATCGACATTTATCTGAAAATTTGCCATCTGAAGTGATAGTGAGTGCGCTGGTCACATATGACGCATATATCACATAGCGAATAATCGGAGCAGACGAGTACTCGAATGGAGACCATATTTAGGCAAACTTAGCGTCGGACATACCCCAAGTAGATAAACCAAGGAACTTAGAAAAATATCTGGTAGTTGCTGGATGAGAGGACCGTTTCTAAGAGCGTTGCGGTTGGCTTACACCCAGCAGTGGCAATAATAGCCATTATTGCCACTGATGATATTGAAGATATTGTAAACCTGGTGGCACAGTTCAAATGGTAGTGGACCGGACAAGGGAATTCAGCGACGTCGGCCGTTGGAGCGCTCCGCCAGGTGGGACTATGACACCAAGTGCAAACGATGGATTCATGTACCGAAAGGATTGGAAAAGTTTCGAGGAGGCGTATGTCCAGCAGTGGATGGTTACTCGCTGATGATGATGATGAGCAATTATTAAGATTTTGCAGTAATTTGTAAAAGATACAAATTAAGTTTACCGAGAGAAGCCGGGGTCACAGCTATTTGGCTGAGCGAAGTGAAGCCAAGTAATCGACTAGAATCAAATAACTTTTTCTGTCTGTCTGTTCTTCTGTCCATCTGTGTGTCAGCACCGCACTACTCCTCCTAAACGGTTCAGCCGATACAGCTGAAATTTTGTGCGTCCATTCACGGACTAGGTACCCTAATGGACCCGACGCGCGCCGCTCTATGTAAGGGAACCGGGCTCGCCTAAAATTTGCTAGGCGCGCGGAACATAGTATTTGTATTCGGTTTATCGGAATTTTGTATTGTTTGGGCACGTGAAAACGGCACAAATCGTCATCCTGCAGGAGATGTTGCCGGGGTTGCGCGCTCGAGCGAGAGCGAGAGATAGTCATATTTGAACTACCTCGTGGTTGAACTGACTAGTACGGGAAGCGTTCCGGTGTCGGGTCCTTAGGGTAAAATATTCCGTGGGCCTGACGGATGACCTATCCTAGTTCTACTGCCTAAATATGCCTGTGCACAAATCACAGTATTTTTGTTTAAATTACCCAAGACGTACTAACAATACAAATTTATTGTATTGTATGAAGGTCGAACATAAGTATTTACTTCCGGCTAATATTTATATACAGTGTTTTCCTCAGAACATCCTGCATGCAACCCGAAGGATTTGAATCTCGGACATCCAGTACTCGCAGGCCCCTCGCTAACCGACACTAACATTAGGCTCTCTCTTGCACCAAGATATCAATGCTCTCAGTCTTTGTCATGTTTATATATAATACTCTGTGGTCAGACCGTCCCCTCACTGCATATGGAAAGCGCGGAGGGAAATCGCCACGACAGGATTACAGCTGCAAAGTGCAGCGACGCGGTTCACTAGACACATGTAAATAAGGTGGAAAGGGAGGCGGAAGTGGCGGAAGGGCAGTGTGCGTGGCACAGTAAAGTAAACAGAGTGCAGTAATATATTGACTTGGTGTTCATACAAAACGGGAAAACGGCGTAGCATCGATTATACTCAAGAGAGAGCAGCTCAAAACGCCCAAAGAAGTTTATCCGTTGAAGGACGGGACGTACATACTGAAGTAGTATTTTCGGTGTTACCTGTTCTGGTTCCGAAATCGCCTCTCTGTATAATTCTAGCACAAACCGTGTGCGCATGCTATGGACAATCGACATGTTACACGAGGCTAGTTTAAGGGGATGCTGTATGGTGGCTTCAACTCAGCAAAACATATGCCTATTTCATCTAACACTCTTACAAAAGAGGGAGATAAATATAGAGAACAGGGTTTACCTCTTAGTTAATTGTGACAAATCCTGAGAATTTATTCAGGATTTTTTTTTTAAGTGTAAATTAAATATTCTAGGCATCTATAGTATTATATGTCTCAAATTTCATTTCTAGTGTAGAGATATTTACTTCACAAGTTACATGAAATGTGTGAACTTTATAGCTTCATAATTCTTACAATAAACAAATTTTCAGTTTTCTAATTCTAAAGGAACATAGTAATTGCTTTTGTAAACCCAAATTGTTTTAGATTTTGAATCAATTCCACAAAATGAGGGTGTGAGAAACTAAGGCTTTTTGTATGGAGTGCGAGTGATGAATCAGGTCAGATGTGAGGTTAGTTAGATGTGTTACTGCTGCCCGCCCGACTATGTCCGTGGTGGGTCGCATTGGAGGTTCGACGCGAGCGGCTCGACCGACGCGATACCGCGTTGTTCGTTCGACGTTCGCTCGTTAGCAAAACTCCAGTTAACGAATAGGTAAATAGAGTGTACGTAATCAGAGCACTGGCCGGGCCGCGATTGCCCGCCGGGCCGGTGGACGTCACAAATAAAGCCCTCCCAAATAATTAAACACTAATCTACTTTGACAGACCAGTTTTAAATTGAATGCATTGTCCGCGATGCGTTCAATCGGCGACAATGTCGGCGCGAATTCGCGCAGACGCTTCCACTAATTTCATAAATGATTGAGTCTGTATTATTCAGGACTGTATTAAGTATTCAGTTATCTGTGGACGCGGATCTGAGCCGTCGCGGCAGATTGATGGATGGTTTTCGTTTGAAATGCCAAATTAATTCCATAATAGAGAGCGGACTCTGAAATCCCGCTTTGTGGTTTAGGCGAGCGAATATTCGATATGAATGCTTTTATTTAGAACTAGAAATGTAAAAATATAACATAAATAAAACAAGTATAAATGTATAAATTGGCTTGACGCTAGCAATTTTGCCCGGCAACGGGTGTGCAAAGCGTGGTGCCTGCGGGGTGCGGGGTGTTTCCGGGCACGGGGGGATAGGGTGGGAGCGTAATAAAGTGCGGGCGCGGCGTGCATATGAATTTCACGTCAAGGAGGTGGATTTTTCAAAAGAGCCACGTAGCCAGCGCGGCGCGGGGGAGAGCGGGGCAATGTCGACCCCCGAGGGGATAGAATGCGGCGTTAGTGCCCCTCATTAATTACGTGGCCCTTATTTATAATAACGTAACTACTACTGGACGTAGAGCGAGCGAAGGTGACGCGAGCGAGTCGCACCTGCGGCGGATTACTTCTTATATTTACTCAAGGGAATAATGAGCGCTCAGTACAAATTTAAAAGAAACTAATCTTGATTAAAATCACGCCACCACAAGTTACGTTATTGAACACATTTACATAACATAACATGTACCTATGTAAATGTGGTCAGGTTTAAAAATTTATATTATTCAAGCACTTACGCTTTATTTTCCTTCGAATAGCATATACCGATTTCAATTATTCATAAGGTTTCTACTCATATAAATTATATAGTAGTTGGCCATATGAGCATGTATATATTTTAACATAGCGGAAGTAGGGTGAATTTTTTTCATGAACGAACTGTTTCAAACGAGAATAAGCTGCAATCTTTAAATTAGTATAAGCAAATCTTGTATTTATTCGGTATTTCTTTATGGAACCCGATAAGTGTAACTTGCAGTAAGCAAAACGTAAGCCATAAGATCCTGGCAAACCACCGGTCCATGCCAGAAACATCCTTGAAATGTGCCCGGCTACAATGAAATGTCCGAAAAAAAAAAAAAATTTTAAATTTTTTTTGTTATTAGACGTCCTGAATTCAGTACGGTGGTACCGACCTTGCGTATCAAACTACCGCCCCTTACTGACTGGTTGTGTTTATCTTATGTGCGTGTTAAGCGAAATATAGCACAGATTGTAAAGTTAAAAATATATTATGCTTTCATTGGGATTTGAACCTTGGACCTTTCGAAGAGAACTCATACGAATCCTCAACCGCCAGGCCACATTTATCTTAAATAAAATTAAATAAATAAATATAGGCTTTTGCTTAGCAGAAGTCGAACTTATTGCCGGAGGCAATCTCTTCCAGTCAACCTTTATACACAACAACACATTCGTATTGTTAGTGTAAGTATAGGTTTTCTCACGGTGATTTCCTTCATTGTAATTTTGCACATAAATTTTTACCGCGATTTTAAAATCCGGAAAAAAATATTTGCGCATACCAGGTCTCGAAGCCACAACCTCTCGAGTAAGAGGCGTGCGCTAACCACCTAGGCTACTCCGCAACCCAATTCCTAAATATATCTTAGTTCACTTTATATTTTGGTTTTAAAAACCTGCATTCAAAGAAATATGTTATACTGAATAAAACACACTTTTGTTATCATCAGTCTAAAATGAAAGACTGGCCCGTGCGGAGGTGCGGGGTGCGCCGGTACGGGGGGACGTAAGAGGGCGGCGAGGCGGTGAATTTCCACAAAGCTTATTGCACCTGTTTCGCTGAATGAAGACTCGGAGATTGCCCATTTCGCCCGCGCCTCCCCCACCTGCCCCTCCCCCACCTGCCCCTAATTTCTCGCAATTCGCTCGACGACTGTGCTTTTTTGGTGCTCCTGTGGCTTAAGTGAGTAACTTGAGTTAATACAGAATGTCCTGTTATTATTCATTTTGCGCGATTCACTTTGGACCAGGAAAACGCTACTGAAAAACATAATTTGTAACAGTTATTTTCAAAATGTTTAGTTACAGTTAAGATAAAACTATATTTAGTATAGTTACCTCGAGTCCCTCAAGAGGGGCGTTAAGAGGCACCTGTCAGGCCGGCATGCCATTCGCAACGCCCGTATACAACCGAATGTCCATAGGCGTCGTTAGTCACCTTCTGAGTGGCTCAGCGCCATATGTCGCGCTTTCATTAAATAAAACTACGTATATTTTTTTCTCGTCGCAGTATATGCGGAAATATTTTAAAAGAAAAGTGCTTAGGTACATATATACATATACATACGTATATATCAAAGCAGTAGATGTATTTTAAATTATTAGCTGTATAAAAATTATGACTTCACTGATTTCCACACTATTCTTAATGCTGTACTCTTTTTATAAATTCATATTGATAAATGTAATTTACATAATTATAATTTATATTTTTAATGGTTCACTAGTTTACTTCTGTTCAAAACAACGTTCACACGATTTTGATTTCTTATGACTAATATTTCACAAATATATATACGAGTTTATATATATTTTATATATATTTTACATACTCAGATAGGTAAGGTATGTCCAGGAGGTACACTGTTTCTTATTTTCACAGAAATAGAGCACATTTGAAATGAAACACACTGTGAGTTTGAGGATGTGTTTGTCTCCGCAATTTGTTCATATGATATTTTTTCATAAGTGCCATAAAAGCGTTATACGCTGTGAAAGAACTGCTTCTTGTCTTGCCGGGATAAGCACCATAGAGCGATTTATTTCATTCTATTATGACATTTCTGTTAATCTAAATTTTGCTTGCTTGCTAAGTGTTCCTGCTAATGTACCCCCTACGTCGCTACGTGCCACACAGCGAACGCCACGATGAAACTGCTGGAGGGTGTGGCGTTCTCTCGAAGAGGTGACGTGAATTGGCCAGCAAGATCGCTCGATTTGACTAGTCGGAAGTCAGGATATCGCTCTAATTTAGCCGGATCTATGCGGCAGTCTCATATAAAATTTAACCTTTCGTCTTTTGAACATTTGAACGATGTCATATTCCATACATAATGGTATACAAAGGCATTTCAAATAAAGAAAAAAAGTCAGTTTAATAAAAAAAAATGTAAGCAAAGTTTTATGAAATATTTTGACCAGTAAGTCGAAATTTCGGACAGTGACTTTGAATAGAAAGAAAACTAATCACACCGTTTGGCGAAGCAAACCCGATATTTTTATTTGAATTATTTGAGAGAAGTGAGCCAAACTGAGGTACCTCTGAAGTGAAGTAAAATATTCTAATGGAATCACATCACTGGAAAAGCGAGCCCGTAAGTTTGGGCAGTGAGCAAACATGTTGACGGGAGTTTTTTTTTTATGGAAAAAACGTTTCTAGTTCTGTAATAGTTGACTTACCGTGCGACTTGCCCACTTGTTCACGTTCGGGGTGGCTGAAGTCACACCTCGTCTCGTTTCATGGCGCTCTACAGCTATAACAAATTTGAACATAGCTCCGTATAGGTATGTACAATAAGTACATAATATATTTATATGCTCGCCTTATCTTCTACAATAACGCAAATAAACTGCTCAGAAGACAGTATTTCATGACGATTTGTCGGGAATATAATATTAAGTGCGCTTTTTACGCTTCAGACATCGCGATATTTATATTTTTATGGAAGTTTTAACGGTACCGATGTCTGCGGCTGATAAAATGCGAATTTGAAATGAAAAATTCGCTGTTTCACATTCAGGAAAGAAGATAGAACTCGTGTTTTCCATTAAAGTAAAAGATACCGAAAACGGAAAATATGTGATTTGAGCAACGGTTATCGCGTGACGTTTTAGATGTAGACTTTTATTTGATTTTTCAGATACATTTACGTTAAAATTACGACGTCATTAATTTCGTATTAGCATAAAATATATATTATATATACAATATTTTATGCTAACATAAAATAAAATAAATAATGCAATAAATAATATACATATATAGCATAATAAATTATTTAATCATCTTAGTTTGAACACACAGCAACTGCCGTCTAAATTATTTAGGAGCCGCATTAAAAAAATCTTGACCCAGAATCCACTTTACAATATTGATGAATTTTACAGCATACTTTTTAAAT